>REGL01000304.1:266259-277559 GCA_004194395.1 Aurelia aurita complex sp. Pacific
AAAGCTACAGACTCGATTCTTCAATATACCATGTCGATTTTTACTTTTAACTTTTTCAAAGTGGAAGCCTTATTTTTAAGATCAAGTTTCAAGTTTCACCTACGAACAAACAAAGCATTACTGGGTACCAAAAGGGTTTGATTTTGGTACCCAGGTTAACAAAAGAGAAGATTGTAGGCAGAAGATTGTAGGTGAATTTATATTTTGCCAATATTTCGTCCTGCCATGCAGGACTCCTTCAGGGCTGTTATGTAAAATATAAATTCACACACATTTGCTGTTGTTCCTTCGTTGTGTTGTGGTGTTTCTGCCTACAAACTTATTCATGTTTTCGTCACCGCAAGCATCTTCAGATCTGACGATCCTCGCTGGTATCGTGGCCTAGAAATATGACTTTTCGTCCCTTCCTTCCCTGCGTTCTTTGATTTGCTGATATCACTTGGTAATAGACGATTACACTAAAATGGCGGCGATGAACTTTTTACCAAGATGCATTGCTTTCGAATAACGAATCTTCAACGATTCTATAGGAATTCGATTAAAGAACGCAGTGCATCTTGGTAAAAAGTTCCCCACCGCCATCTTTAGCGTAATCGTCTATAGAGACTCATGCCATTACTCTTATAAAATCTATGGCATTTCAAGCCTTCTAGAATAGATTTGGTCGTTGACACAAATGGAAATCAAGAAATTTTATGATCGTCAATATTATCAAATTTTGATGATTGTTCAAATCTTGAAAGTTGTTTACTCATCTGGTAGGATAAATGTAGTTATTTCAGATACTTTTCTCCTTTCAGCTTACAAAAAACTTCTTGGGAAGAAACACCGTTTGACTGTCGAAGCAAACAATTATATAGCAACTGTATGGTAGAGCAGACAGAGGTAAATTTTGTAACAATAGCCTAAGTTTGTTTTGATTGACACTTCAATTCAAAGCGATTAGTGATTGCAGACAAAGGGAATTCTCTCAGGCAGCAGATCAAACATCAAGCAAACAAAACCGCAAAAGTCTAAACATCTGCCGGGCTGATTTTGTGGCTGATTCTCGCATTTTCAGGCTTAGATGATTACTACTCAGCCCTAGACTGACAACGTGATTCCTTGTATTCGTTCAACGTTTTCAAGCTGATGTTTATATTATTTTCACTCATACAAGGACTCACAACCAAACAGATTCAAAACGCAAACTAAAATCCTACGAGAAATCTGAAGAAAAGTCAAACTCCTTCCATCCTTCAATCGTCGAAAGAAAAGTCGAAGGTCGCTTCGAACATCGTTTCGAACTTTCCTTCGCTTCGAAAAGTCGAAATTTGAACTAATCAGCCAATTAAACGCAAATAATAGGCACGTGGGTTGACCATATTAAGAAAGTAGCGATCTAATTGGTCCCTCCGTGAACGCGGCGGAGATGGCCTAAATTTGTCTGCGTTTTGAAGCTCTATTGTCATGAGTCTCAGTTTGAGGCCATATCATCATCCAATTCAATGCGGAAAACTGAGACTCATCTAATTAGTCTAACTCATCCCCTGGGTGAAATAATCAAAATCTGTGAAGCAGATCTTTAGATGTATCCCTCTTCTTTCGTCATAAATTCGTGAATTTTCTTAAAAGCCACTTTTCGCATGCACACTGCGACAGTTTGCCATACTGGTTTCCAGGCAACTTTTGCAGATAATGTTTGCTTTGAATAACTGGTTGATAGAATTCCTTTGTCTGGAATTGCTAAACACTTTGAATTTCAGTGTCAATCAAAAGCAGCTGGTACTGTTGTGTTACAAAATCTGTCCTACAAAATGTTGACCCAAACAATTCAATCGCAAACGGGATGATTGGAGATGTACCTATCAGAACATCATCAAGTTAAGCAAACAGATTTCAAAAAGGACGAATATGTTCTTTCAAGAAAAGCTTTATGCGCCAATAATTCCATCAACAAACTCTAACATTTTCAAAATGAATTAATGAACTACTTCTGTCTACGAATGAAGGTGCATGCCTAAAGTTTAAAAACTAACAAAGCANAATTGCTAAACACTTTGAATTTCAGTGTCAATCAAAAGCAGCTGGTACTGTTGTGTTACAAAATCTGTCCTACAAAATGTTGACCCAAACAATTCAATCGCAAACGGGATGATTGGAGATGTACCTATCAGAACATCATCAAGTTAAGCAAACAGATTTCAAAAAGGACGAATATGTTCTTTCAAGAAAAGCTTTATGCGCCAATAATTCCATCAACAAACTCTAACATTTTCAAAATGAATTAATGAACTACTTCTGTCTACGAATGAAGGTGCATGCCTAAAGTTTAAAAACTAACAAAGCACTTGTGGTACTTTGGTACTGTTTTCTTTAAAGCTAAACCTACTGTTTAAGATGCACACTATATCATATTACGCACATTATTATATTATATTATATTATATTATATTATATTATTTTATATTATATTATATTATATTATATTATATTATATTATATTATATCATATTATATTATATTTTATTATATTATATTATATTATGCACACTACTACATTATATTCACAATACACCAACTATTTCCGCTGTACAACCCTCCTTGCTAAGGCCAAAAGAACTTTTTCCGGTGTCTACTCAAGTTTGTGTCCATTCTCTGGTATTCTTTTGAGTTGCTCGATTTCTTCATTAATTTGCTCAATCTTCTTCTGCAACAACTCTCTTTTCCATGGTGGTACCTCTGCGGAGTCATGCTCTTGTCGAAGTGACTTTATCTTGCGCTTTCGGACCAATATAGGGTCTTCCGATTGCATCCTTGTAAAATATATAACAACAATAGAAAAGCTACAGAGGACATCAAGGGTTCATTAATCTTTTTATGACACAACTGGTATTTGTTGTTGGTAAACTAGCCCTTTCCAATACAGTAAAAACTATCTATTTCCAGTCAAGAGTAGGAGGGGCTCCCCCCCCCCCAACCAAAAATAGGACGTGTCAGATAGCCCACAACCACTATAGGGTTAAGAATGGATCAGCCTCGTTTTGAAAGCGTCGAAATATGTCCCATCTTTGCCGTTTTCGAGTGTTCACATGACGCCATTTTCAAAATCTGCCAGTCAGAGTTCCATTTTTAAAATCTACCGCTTTCAAATCTGCCAGCAATAAATGTTCCATGTTCGTGTGAACGGGGAGGCCTATCCGTCACACTTTCCACTGTTTTCAAATTATGCCGAGCTTTATCATAAAGTTGAAATAAAACTGTTGTATCGCCANGTGATCGTCAATATTATCAAATTTTGATGATTGCTCAAATCTTGAAATTTTTTTCCTCATCTGGTAGGACAACTGTAGTTATTTCAGATACTTTTCTTCTTTCAGCTTACAAAAAACTTCTTGGGAAGAAACACCGTTTGACTGTCGAAGCAAACAATTATATAGCAACTGTATGGTAGAGCAGACAGAGGTAAATTTTGTAACAATAGCCTAAGTTTGTTTTGATTGACACTTCAATTCAAAAGCGATTAGTGATTGCAGACAAAGGGAATTCTCTAAGGCAGCAGATCAAACATCAAGCAAACAAAACCGCAAAAGTCTAAACATCTTCCGGGCTGATTTGTTTATTTGCTGCACATGCCGAGCAGAAGGCAGCACAATTCTCGCATTTTCAGGGCTTAGATGAAACAATTACTACTCAGCCCTAGACTGACGACGTGATTCCTTGTATTTGTTCAACGTTTTCAATCTGATGTTTATATTTTCACTCATACAAGGACTCACAACCAAACAGATTCAAAACGCAGATTAAATCCTACGAGAAATCTGAAGAAAACTGGAACTTCTTACATCTTTCGATCGTCGAAAGAAAAGTCGAAGGTCGCTTCGAACATCGTTTCGAACGTTCCTTCGCTTCGAAAAGTCGAAATTTGAACTAATCAGCCAATTAAACGCAAATAATAGGCACGTGGGTTGACCATATTAAGAAAGTAGCGATCTGATTGGTCCCTCCGTGAACGCGGCGGAGATGGCCTAAATTTGTCTGCGTTTTGAAGCTGTATTGTCATGAGTCTCAGTTTGAGGCCATATCATCATCCAATTCAGTGCGGAAAACTGAGACTCATGTAATTAGTCTAACTCATCCCCTGGGTAAAATAAACAAAATCTGTGAAGCAGATCTTTAGATTTATCCCTCTTCTTTCGTCATAAATTCGTGAATTTTCTTAAAAGCCACTTTTCGCATGCACACTACGACAGTTTGCCATACTGGTTTCCAGGCAACTTTTGCAGCTAATGTTTGCTTTGAATAACTGGTTGAAAGAATTCCTTTGTCTGGAATTGCTAAACACTTTGAATTTCAGTGTCAATCAAAAGCAGCTGGTACTGTTGTGTTACAAAATCTGTCCTACAAAATGTTGACCCAAACACTTCAATCGCAAACGGGATGATTGGAGATGTACCTATCAGAACATCATCAAGTTAAGCAAACAGATTTCAAAAAGGACGAATATGTTCTTTCAAGAAAAGCTTTATGCGCCAATAATTCCATCAACAAACTCTAACATTTTCAGAATGAATTAATGAACTACTTCTTTCTACGAATGAAGGTGCATGCCTAAAGTTTAAAAACTAANGCTAAACACTTTGAATTTCAGTGTCAATCAAAAGCAGCTGGTACTGTTGTGTTACAAAATCTGTCCTACAAAATGTTGACCCAAACACTTCAATCGCAAACGGGATGATTGGAGATGTACCTATCAGAACATCATCAAGTTAAGCAAACAGATTTCAAAAAGGACGAATATGTTCTTTCAAGAAAAGCTTTATGCGCCAATAATTCCATCAACAAACTCTAACATTTTCAGAATGAATTAATGAACTACTTCTTTCTACGAATGAAGGTGCATGCCTAAAGTTTAAAAACTAACAAAGCACTTGTGGTACTTTGGTACTGTTTTCTTTAAAGCTAAACCTACTGTTTAAGATGCACACTATATCATATTACGCACATTATTATATTATATTATATTATATTATATTATATTATATTATATTATATTATATTATATTATATTATATTATATTATATTATATTATATTATATTATGTTATATTATATTATATTATATTATATTATATTTTATTATATTATATTATATTATATTATGCACACTACTACATTATATTCACAATACACCAACTATTTCCGCTGTACAACCCTCCTTGCTAAGGCCAAAAGAACTTTGTCCGGTGTCTACTCAAGTTTGTGTCCATTCTCTGGTATTCTTTTGAGTTGCTCGATTTCTTCATTAATTTGCTCAATCTTCTTCTGCAACAACTCTCTTTTCCATGGTGGTACCTCTGCGGAGTCGTGCTCTTGTCGAAGTGACTTTATCTTGCGCTTTCGGACCAATATAGGGTCTTCCGATTGCATCCTTGTAAAATATATAACAACAATAGAAAAGCTACAGAGGACATCAAGGGTTCATTAATCTTTTTATGACACAACTGGTATTTGTTGTTGGTAAACTAGCCCTTTCCAATACAGTAAAAACTGTCTATTTCCAGTCAAGAGTTAGGTAGGAGGGGCTCCCCCCCCCCAACCAAAAATAGGACGTGTCAGATAGCCCACAACCACTATAGGGTTAAGAATCGATCAGCCTCGTTTTGAAAGCGTCGAAAAATGTCCCATCTTTGCCGTTTTCGAGTGTTCACATGACGCCATTTTCAAAATCTGCCAGTCAGAGTTCCATTTTTAAAATCTACCGCTTTCAAATCTGCCAGCAATAAATGTTCCATTTTCGTGTGAACGGGGAGGCCTATCCGTCACACTTTCCACTGTTTTCAAATTATGCCGAGCTTTATCATAAAGTTGAAATAAAACTGTTGTATCGCCAAACTCATGCATTTAGAAAATAATACTGAATGGAGTAACAAAGGACGTTGGACTTACATTTTCTGTTCTTTCTTCGCCAAAATTTCCCGTTTCCATTCTGGCAATCCATTTGATAGTTCCTATGAAAACCAAAAAATTTTTTATGAAAATATTTTTAGTAGCCTCTCGCACTCGACATAAATGGCCCAGGGGGTACACTTAGCACGTACGCATACGGGCGAGGGGGGGCGTCAGTCCAAGAAATTTTCAGGCAACCCAAAATATCAGTTTACCTTCGTTGGACACCTGTAAACTAGACTTGCCCTAAGTCTATCTCTTCCGTCCGTCTACCGTTCCCTTTTTACGGTAGTTCCTGGATCAGCCATTTCATGGATCTACCATTCCAGCATTCCGTCAAGAGAGCTCTCTGGACGGAATGTTGGAATGGCGGATCCAGGAAAGGGCGGATCCAGGAACAACGGTAAAGGGAACGGTAGACGGACGGAAGAGATGGACTTGGGGCAAGTCTACCTGTAAACAAACACTGAAAATCCTTAAAGGCAGTCTGTCACGCTTTTAATTGGCTGTGATAAAGTCAGAGCTCAACAAAACGGATGTCTTTGTGATCTGTATATTTATAATAAAGCAGGACTAATCGGCCGTAGAAAGTCTGTAGTATCAGCAGCCATTCAATGCTCATATTCTTTGTCTTGTCATTATCACCCAATCGGATCCGTGACATACTGCCTTTAAACAATAATAATTGACGTCAGGATTGCCTGTAAAGGACCCTGAAATATCAGTTTGACTCTATGTGATGGGAAACAATATCAAGGCCATAATTTCAGTAGTACCCCAAGGATCAGTGTTGGGTCCTATTCTTTTCAACTTCTATACAAATGATCTTTTCTCTTTCATAAAGCAAACAACCATGTACAATTATGCTGATGACAACACACTAACTTTCTTTTCCAAATCCTTGCCGGATCTTTGACTTAATAACGAGTATATGCTCGAAACGTCGTGTTTTTATCATCTAAGCTATTTTTGGTACTTAAATCATTTATTTATTATATTACTGTTCAATTACATAGTACCACGCGCAACGAACACATTTTTCTTGACTTGCCGGATCTTGTCTAGGTTTTGGAAAGTGAAGCAGACAGCGCTCTGTCTTGGCTTGACCAAAATGAAATGATTGCTAATTTTTACCTTCTCTAATTGTGCTTCTTCTTCCATTCGCTTTGTCATCTTTGACATAATGACCTGTTGCTTCCATTGTGGCATAGGCTGTCCTGTTGTCTTGTCATACTTTGGCACATGAACAAATGGATTGTTATTGCCCTGGTTCATTTTTAGCGTGACAGTATCTAGAGAAGATAGATTATGGTATGGATGAAAGCAAGACAAGAAACTCCACGTCCCTGGCTTCAGTTTAAAGATAATTTGCTTGCAATATAAATAACCATGTCTCTTTCTTGTGTTTATCTATCTCTTTTCTCTTTATCTTCTGGGGCAGCAAATAAGCTTTTTTTAGGTCTAACATGCTACAAGAGTTAGGCCTAACTGCCAAAGTCTCAAATTAGAAAGTCTCGTTCTTGGTTTGCTCCTCGTTCTGGTTTGCTCTCTTCTTTCCCCTGCGTTCTCTACCTGGGAAGGTTTGATCCCAGGTAGAGCCCCACCACTTGAGCGTCACAAGGGGTCGCGGGCTTGATTAGGCCTATTCTACTTTTGCGATCCCAGCGCGTGGCGCTAAAAATCGCAACTTCACCTTCACCTTCACCAGTTGCAAACTTTTGCTTGCTTCCATCTTGTAGACCTTCAAAAGCGGAGTATTTCTTGTATTGGTCATATTGATCTTTCTCTGTTAGTTTAGACTTTATAGAGCTATGTAATTTTTGTCAAAGATTCAGATACCTCCTCGTACATCCTTCCATAAAACATAAAAATGCTGCAATTCTACAGGGTGTCCCAAAAAAAATNGAATAAAGAATATAAATAACCATGTCTCTTTCTTGTGTTTATCTCTTTTCTCTTTATCTTCTGGGGCATCAAATAAGCTTTTTTTAGGTCTAACATGCTACAAGAGTTAGGCCTAACTGCCAAAGTCTCAAATTAGAAAGTCTCGTTCTTGGTTTGCTCCTCGTTCTGGTTTGCTCTCTTCTTTCCCCTGCGTTCTCTACCTGGGAAGGTTTGATCCCAGGTAGAGCCCCACCACTTGAGCGTCACAAGGGGTCGCGGGCTTGATTAGGCCTATTCTACTTTTGCGATCCCAGCGCGTGGCGCTAAAAATCGCAACTTCACCTTCACCTTCACCAGTTGCAAACTTTTGCTTGCTTCCATCTTGTAGACCTTCAAAAGCGGAGTATTTCTTGTATTGGTCATATTGATCTTTCTCTGTTAGTTTAGACTTTATAGAGCTATGTAATTTTTGTCAAAGATTCAGATACCTCCTCGTACATCCTTCCATAAAACATAAAAATGCTGCAATTCTACAGGGTGTCCCAAAAAAAATTGTGCCCCGTTGATTGCGACAAAACGGCAAAAAATTCCCGTCAAACTTTTGCATGATGTTGCTCCTCAGATATTTGATTAAAGTTTGCAACCATTCCCGTAAAAGTCCGTTGAAAAATGATGGAGCTATGACCTTCAGAAGACCAAATTTGCCTGATGACTGAAACCAGCGGTCGGCCATTTTGTCTTGCTATTTTGCAGTGATAAGTATCTTCACGTGAGGTAAAAAATGATTTTTGTGAGGTAAGAAATAGTGGAACTCTCCGAGGATTATTGGAATTTTCACGAGAGCTATGATATTGGAGGCTGTTGTTTCATTTTCAATCCATGCAGCTATTATCACTGCAAAATAGTAAGACAAGATGGCCGACCGCTGGTTTCAGTGATCGAGCAAATTTGGTCTCCTGAAGGTCATAGCTCCATCATTTTTCAGCTGATTTTCATGGGGATGGTAGCAAACTTTAACTGAACATCTGAAGAGCACCATAATGCAAACGTTTGGCGAGAATGTCCACGCAATCTTGAGACAAACGGGGCACAATTTTTTTGGGACACCCTGTATAGATAATAAAGACATAAAAGATGATCCCTTTGGAACTATGGCAAAGGACCTAAAGCTCCCTTCGATCAGTTCGGAAGGCAAAAAGGGGCAATATTACTTTCAATGTTTAATCTTAAAGTTTTGCAAAGATTCAATGCATGTGCTCTCAACAGAAGTAAATACACTCATTTTTTTATAAGAAACCGCTAATGAGAAACGGTAGGCTCAACTTTTCGAAAGTTAAGAAACAACCCTACCTGAATTGAAAAAGCTAAGAAACTTTTGTAATTTACAATTTTAATTTTTCTAGCGGACTCAAAAATGTTTTGACAGTGTACAGTTATAGCAACTGTTTGGACATTATTTTGAGTGCGAATCGTGTTATTTCCTTGTTTTGAGATCTTACTAAGAAATTTGGGAGCCCTTTAGACAAAACAAAATTAACTCTACATTTCCGGCATAAAAAGTATAAGAAACACGTAAGAAACTTGTGGTAGCAAAATGGCCCAAAAATGTAAGAAACTGCCTACCAGCCCCGGACCTTAGTTTCTTATAAAAAAATGAGTGTACATTTTATAAAAACATACCTGATCTCTTTCCAGTTGGAGGTTTGAGAACCCGTCCTCTACATGACGCTTTCTGAGAGCAAATATGATTAATTTTTCATATTGACTCGCTAATGTTTAAAAATTAATGGCTATTTCATAACAGCAATGCAAATTTAAACCAAAGTAGGTTGCATGATTCAAAGAGATGTTTTTGATAACAGCATGAATATTTTGTAATGAATTTGCGGTTTAACCTTCAGGCAATGAAAATAAAAGCAGATCTGTAATTATACAACGACTTTTTAATCGTTGAAAACAAATCTACGGAGGTGTCTGAATCAAAGGACCTCACAGGTGGCTCACGGTCACACTTGTCTTCTAATGGCGTATTCTTTTGGGCATCTTCTGAAAACGGTAAAGTTGGTAGATGCTAAAATCCCATTCTTTTGGTGCCATCCTACCGAAAACGGTAGACTTCGCAGACTTCAGATCATTTTTTATAAAAGCCCCTTCTTTTGGTCATTCTGTTTTCGGTAGACTTCCGAGAGATATTCATATTTGACGTATTCTTTTGGGCTCTACTGAAAACGGTAGACTTCCGAGGCCTCGGAAACCTTCTGCTCCTGAAGCTGGTAGACTTCCGAGAGATCGCAAAGAGCCTTGGTTCGTGACTGAAAAAGTTTAAAACAAAAGTATTATAAATTCTTTTCTCTTGGGATTTTCAAAACAAAAATATAATGCATTGCAATGGCTCCAATTCGTTAGGCCTGCCAATTCTACCCTTTTCAGAATGTGTATTCTTTTGGTAACTGACATTTTTCTCTGCGAAAACTACCGTTTTCAGAAGACTTCGCAGACTTCAGATGCCCAAAAGAATACGCCCTAAAATTGTTGATGTTTTCAGGATTGCGTCGAGTATGATCTGCGTTTTTGGTATATTTGGTAAGACAATAGCACGAGTTGGTCTTGATTGACACCGCAATTCAAATCGATTAGCGATCGCAGACAAAGGAAATTCCCTCGACCAGTAATTCAAAACAAGCAAAGCTGCAAATTTTCTGTGAAACACAGGTAGCTAGCTCGCTCGTTGTGCATTCCAGAAACTCTTTTTAAGAGCAAACGAGAGCATTTATCGAAAGAAGAAGGATATATCTACAGATATCTACAGATCTACGTCGGGCATTTTATTTCTTTGGTTCAGAGGCTGAGCAGTGAATGTTTTAATCAGGGAGCTGGTTTTAATTACGCCAAAAAAATAAGAGAATTGAACCTCCTCCCAATCATCTTCAGAAGCAAAGAAATCAAATCAAATATATATATATCACTGCAAAAAATGACAAAATTTCCCTATGTTTTTTTATGGGGAAATTTTGGGGAAACGGACACTTTCCCCATAATTTCCTAAGAAGGAAACGGAAATGTCTGTTTCCCTTCAATTTCCCAGATAAACTTGTCCGTTTCCCCTAAATTTCCAAACAGAGACTAAAGAGAAATTGTGATGTTTTTTGCAGTGTATATATATATTTATATGTCGAAACGAAAGTAATACAATACGCAAGTATAATATAAGGCGAAACGTAGAAGAAGGCATTCACAAAAACAACTCGCTGACTTTGCTACTAGTTTCGTATATATATATATACGCCTATGATCCGATACGAGTATAACACAAAAACATAAAGATGAGTTACAGTCCAACGTCAAAAATACACAATTGAAGTGTTCAAGAAGTCTGACATTGTTCGCTCTTATTTTCTCTGGTGTCGCTTCTCACGCATCCTTTTGTTGTTCTCTTTCCTCTTCTGATCCATTCGGCCACCTACTTCAAACGTCAACTTCCACCATTT
>REGL01000305.1:52255-65555 GCA_004194395.1 Aurelia aurita complex sp. Pacific
CTTTGGCCTTTGGCCTAAGCAAGTTCCTGAAGCACATAGAAATTAAGAACTGACATTAATGAAGAATTAAGAAACTTCCCAATGTGTGGCTAGGGGGTGACTTCTGGAAAACAGAATAACACAATGTCTAATATTGCTCAAATTTTATCAAGGATACCATTAATTTATACGCTGTGCCTTAAGAATTTACTTAGGCCAAAAGGCTAAAGCTCTGGTTTGCAGGAAGAGGCAAATTTGAGCTTTCAAGATTAACAGGTCTGCTCTCAAAGCACCAATACCAACAAAAGAGGCACCTATGTTCAAGTTAACTATCGAGGAACATTTTTAGAGTGATTAGGCATTGATTGAAGCTAAATTCACATCGCTGGAGTCAACCAAATCCGTATACATTTTTTTGGGACACCCGGTAGTAGAGCAACTGTAAAAATACTTAATAAACTGGCATACATATATATGTTAAGGTACCTCATTGGTACTTCAAAAACCAATAGACTGGAATAACTGGTGAAACAATAGAAGGAATAATTCAATGTTGAAGTTGCTTCGCAGGAAGGTAAACTTTTTTTCCACCACTGACGTGAGCCAGCCCCTTTAAGCAACTTTTTACACAAATAGATCCCAGGAGCAATCACCTTCTATGCAATCATAAAATTTTGCATGGCTGCTAAACATGGCTCAAAATCAGGCCTTTCAAGTAGCTGCTACGTAATCTTTCAGTCAGTTAAGTAAAGCTGATTCATTAAAGCCACTGCTCCATGATCGGGTCCTTTTTATAACTACGCGAAAAGAGAAAATTTGTATTGGACCGAAATAAGTTGAAAGATCATATTTTGGTAATTATTACAAAATGCTAACATTTTTTCGGGACACTCGATATATTAGGAACTACGCACATACAATATATATACCGGAATACCTCGGCAGCAAAGATGATCACAACATGAAATTATTAAGCATTTACAGCATAAGAATATACCTTTTTATTTGTTAGAATAGAGGTTTGGATCGAGCGTCCGAATCTGGTAATTTTTATGAAGGAAAACAAAGGCATGACCCCCGTTCTCAGTAAAACATTGCCAGTTGTGGCCACAAGCTGCTTCGGATCTCAACAATTTTCAGAGAGTTTGTTATGAACTGCTTTGCGCAAAATTAGTTAGCAATGGTTTAGTTTACACACAAAGGCAAGTTTTATTGATCTTTTTGCGTTGTTTCTCGTTATTTTCAATCATTTTTTGCAGACTTTTCTTTCATTTGAATAACAACGGTTGAAAACACAAACTTCGATTTGCAAAGTCGCAAAATGAAACTCTTGCATGCTCGCACCTTGTTTTGAAACGGTTACACAACAAAATCAGCTAACGACGAATGAAAATAATGAGAAGCAAGGCCAGCAGGCCAACAAAACTTGTTTAAAGGCAGAAACACCGCAATACACCAAAAACAACAGCAAATGGTTGAATAAATTTTCTGCCAATATTTCGTCCTGCCATGCAGGACTTCTTACAGCCCTGAAGAAGTCCTGCATGGCAGGACGAAATATTGGCATAAAATTTATTCAACAATTTGCTGTTGTTTTTGTTGTATTGCAGTGTTTCTGCCTTTAAACTTATTAATTTATTCGTCACCGCAAGCATCTTCGGATCCGACAATCGACGCTGGTATCGTGGCCCTTCCTTTTTCAAATTATTTAAACAAAACTTGCCAGTGTATAAACTGAACCAATTTGAGCAAAGTTATCGTTCATTAACTCTCTGAAAAGTGTTGAGATTCGAACAACTTGTTGCCACAGCTAGCAGTGTTTTTACTGAGAACGGGCGTCATGTTTTTGATTTCCTTCACAAAATTTACCAAATTGGGACGCTCGACCCAAACCCCTTTTCTAACAACGAAAAAGGTATACAAAGAAACTTACCGTAGAGTTCAAAGCAACTAGGAGAGTATATGGATCTCTGTGCGTAAGAGATGAAGATCTACGGACTCGTTCTTTACGTGGAATGATGCTACCACCTCTTTGGAAAACGGGAATCTGGATGAAAAGAGATTTGACAAGTGAATATGAATTTCAGGGCGATAGACAACTGCGCTAAAGATGACATCAAGGAATATCTTTCGCATGATCCTTTGTGTAGGACAGAATTTTAATTGATCTGATTTATCGATTTACTACGGAAAGCAAGGGCATGTTTAGAAAATTATATGGTAGAAAATTCTCTGATGCTGTACCACCTTTAATGCAATACTCTATTGAAAGCAACATAATAATAATAATAATAATAATTTTAAAAACCTTCTTCACAATTAATGGCGTCCTGACGTTGGTTTGAACGAGCGAAAGTTCATTGGATGGAAGAGATGAAGCTCATACGATACGTAACCTTTTGTTTGACAGTTTGAAGACATTGGTCTATTGTTTGTCTGTGGTGATGATCCTCTGGTGTTAAGGGTCCTTATCATGTTTGATACTTAAAGATCCTAGGGGTCTCAGGGGTGCTAGGGTCTTAGGGTCCGGTCTTTACAACATGCCTTTTCAAATGGAATGCTTGAATGAAACTTTAGGTAATTTAGCATTGTGCCAGAGAGAGCATGTTTGAAATCATCATTACGTTGGGAATACAGTAAAAACCCGCGTATAAGAACATAGTGGATTAAGAACCTACAGGCTGAAATTTTGCAATTAAACCCCAATATATAAGAACCCATTCAGCCTGGAATTTGAAATAGGTTCTTATTTTTAGAGAGCATGGGGTCTTATTCACAACAGAAGTTTGTGGAAGAATAAAAAATATTTATATTACCTGATGAGAAGCTTTTGAAAGATTTTCTATGGACTATATAAACATTTCTGATTCTTCCACAAATTTCTGTTGGGGAATATATCTCATTAACTCAACTGATGTGAACTGACAGTAAATAATAGGCCTGTAGTTTGAATCTGAAGAAAAGAAATTTCTGAAAGCCATGAACAAATTAAGAACCAATTTAAGAACCTGAACAGCCTCATTTCCCACTAAATACCCAAAACATAACAACCTAGTTAGACTGACTTGCACAATTTTAGGTTCTTATACGCGGGGTTTTACTGTATACATTTGCAAATGCATACCTTGTGAAGAGGTGCAGCGACATTGATTACTTGTCCACCATGATATACAGTACTATAATCTTCGATGTCATACCAAAGCTGTCAGTAGAAATGGTTTTAGTTAGATTTAGAAACGATACTGACAAAGCTGAAACATATTAGGTGAACACTTTTGTTTTAAAATTTAAAACTTGGGTCAAACACAGTGGACGCAACATTCCCTCTCTTAAGGGGGCTCGATCAGAAATACGTAAATCTAAGATTAGTGCATCAAATACAGCACTTTGAAAAGAGAAGTTCTTTTTAAATTGCTACATTCAAAAAGGAGAGGTCTTTTTCATCTAGTTCCAGGCTGATCTTTGTGTGAAAGATTAATGTGTGAAAGACTTGTTGGAGCCCCAGTTATATCTGAGTAATTCAAAAACTGGAGATTTTATAAGTATCCGAACGAAGTACAAAGACCAGTCTCAATGATGAGATATTCATAAAGCAGTCCAAACAAAATTGCTCACCAAAACTTGGCCAAACCAAGCGTTTCTCAACTGCTTTCACATCCAGCCCTTTGCGACTAAGTGGTAACTCCTCCAGCAGACAAGAATATTTGGTTAAGCTTTTCTATGTGATGCAAACTCTTGCTAATCAACTTGTTTGCAAGAGAATGGCCTAGCCTTATCACAAAATCGTATCAAACAAGATTGTATCTTCATCAGTTTGTTAAGATACAACAACAAAAATGAACCCCAACAACACACCTCTTTATCTCCACCTGGAAAGTATATATCAACACTTGTTTGCCCAGCTGATGTGACAGGTTTTACCAATAGATCAGTACCTAAAAGAACATTCAATTGCTTTGATATTTTGATGCTTGCATATCCTCAATCAAGGGCTAAAACATCTGCTGCCACCTAGCCCTATCAAGTGTAATAAGAAGACTTTCTAAAGGTAATGTGTCGATGTATGTATGTATGTATGTATGTATGTATGTTAAAATTTGCCACGTAAAATAAAACAATTTACAAGAAATAAATAGAATTTACAAGTTTTAAAAAGCTAAAGAATAGATAAAATACGATGACAATGTTCATTAAATAAATATGTTAAAAACACCCCTAATTGTAGTGGCAGGGATAGCATTAAGAGGTCATATTGACCATATTTCCATAATGGTCCCCTTAGAGGTGGTTGAAAAAGAAAAATAATGATGTTAAAGTGATTTTGGATGGAGCATAAGATGTAAGTACATAAGATGTACTTACAACCGCGTATACACTCTTGTCAAAATATGCTGACACGATACGATGAGCCTCGAAGAGCACGCAGTGATTGGCAGAATTTAACTGATCACACGCAAACTAAAATTTCAGCTCCAAAAGCGCAACCGCAAGTAAATCATCAGTCTGCTTAGATGACTCCTTTCCACACGAACAGAGCTTCTTTACCAAAGTGATCACATGAAATATCACGTGAAATTGGCATGCCCCCTGCAAAGCCGCTGTACTTACATGGACACATTACCTTTAACAGCCTACACAACCTAAATGAGCATGTTAGTCACGAGAAACAAATCTCCTGGTAGTAATGTCATAAGTAAATGATTTATTGCAACGATATCTGAAATATATCTGAAATCTGAAATCATCGTAAACCTGTTTTTTTTGTACAATGATAAACCTGTACTGGACCTACGCATAATGCCTGCCAAAAGCCTTGAACACGCCTGAGCTAATTCTGCCTTGTCTTTTTAGCATGTTAAATGTTGTTCTGTGACCTAGTTTACTCCTACTCTCTTGCTAAGCACTGAGACTAACTTACGACCCTGTTATTGGAACGTTTAGTTACAAGGAAAACCCCCTTCCCCACGATGTTGATTAGTTATACTTATTTCTACGCTTTCCACACAGAAGTAGTTCTTTACCGCCTTCACAAGTTTTATAAAAACCGTCCGTAATCTCTATAAATAGTGGAAAGACTTACTCTGTCTCCAAGTTTTCAGTTAAATGACATGGAAATCGAACGGAGCAATGATTTGAATTTTGTGCCGTAATTTACCTCATGTAGCAAGCAATAGTTTTTCGGACAAATAATCAGGGAAGGCAGCATTGAAGAGTTAATTATAAAAGGAAGAACTGAGGGCACCAGGGACAGAGGGAGACAGAGAACAACTTAACAACATCAGAGATTGATCACAGCTAGAAAGGAGCCGCGGAATGATTCACAGTTTACGAGATATAGAGCATTAGGAGTCCAAGATCACCCAAGCTATATGGCATGGCACCTGACGAAGAAGCAGGCAATACACACCTATAAGGTATCAAGCAATACACACCTATAAGGTATTCATCATCCATATCAAATGTCTTTGTGTCTTCTGGATACTCTACCCACAAAGGCCTACAAAAGAAATCTATGCTTAAAATTGGGACCACAGCTTATGATGATGTCATTTAAATAACTCATTGGCCATCCATCTGAGAGCAGAAAATCAGTGCTGCATAGGTACACATGATACATTTTCTCACAGGACGTCAAGCAAGCCAGCAAGCCAGCAAGCAAGCCAGCAAGCCAGCAAGCAAGCAGCAAGCAAGCAAGCAAGCAACATTTATTTGTTAACGCAGGCTGTGTAAATGGCAGCTATACAACTGATGTGGGGCTGCAGCACTACGGCTTTTGCCCTCAAAGAATTACTTCTGAGTACTCATGTACAGACCTCGCAAGCATGGATAGCTGCGTTGGCTGTTGGCTTGTAGTTTTGACGACGGAATTCGAGCCCATGTGGGTAAGATTTGAAACACGGTGCCTTTGGTGAAATCACCAATTTAATACCAATTAACGACAACATTCTAGCGAACGGCCGTTCAGACTGGCTCATTACGACAATATTTAAATACACTTGATACATACAAACTGTTGATGTTTGAAGGAATGCTGATTGGACGTCCACCTTCACATCAGAAAATCTATCTTCGTCAAACAGCTTTCCGAGGACGGTGAACCCGGGTGTCAAGAGGGGCTACCCACCCAAGCGAGTTGACGCTCTTGTCCTGAAAACATTTAAAGAATGTGGGCGTAGCTAATTTGATCTTTACTTGGCCTTGGCGGCGTGTTCGGGCTAACGTGGTATGGCGTTAATAGCCTCTCTAAATGTAGCTCCTTCTACTGACTCTATGCCACTGGGCATTAAGTGTAAACATCTTACCTAACAATTGGCGAACCACTGACAGATGTCTCTTGAAACAAGGTATACCAATATGGTAGAAGAATGTAACGTTTTCTGATTGCTTCTCTGATCATAGCCTTTGTATCGTCGTCAAAAAGCCATGGTTCCCTCCTCTTTGTATCTAAATGTGCATGTGCTCTGAAGAATGGCAAATGGGCTCCGGCCTAAGAAAAAAATTTGAAATAGGTGGCAAAATGTAAAATTCTAATATTGTTTGTTTTGAAAAAGGGCAATGTGTGACCATCTTTTTGCCACGCTTCCAGATTCTAGCTTAAATTCAGTAGGCCCTGGCAATGTATAACAGTTTGTATGATAATACATGGACTAAACTTTGCCAGCAGATGACTAAAAACATGAGTGATATTCAACGAAAAACGTCACCACTCAGGAGTAAATACCACAAACAAAATGCATTTCCAAGAGAGTCAACTATGGGCTGTCAAGTTTACCAAAACATTTAGGCCCCAAGCAAACAGAAGATGGTGTCACCTGCTTGGGGCTTGATTATGACCAAACCAAATGACTTTAAATCTGAAAATGATTGAAAATAACTGACGATGAATGAAAATTGAAATTTAGTATACCTGATACCATCTGACAAGAAGCTCTTTGTCAGGATTATCAAAGAAGCCACCAACATCAGCTGAAAATAAGTTCATGTAGTTTAGCTTCAAAGCGACACAACGCAGCAAAAATCAAAACAACTGATCTGCAATTCGGGTTGTTGAATTTGTTAAATCATGCATACTACGCATCAACTCAAATCAAATCTACAACGAAACTGGCTCTGAAAAGCTGCATACTTTGCCAAACAATTTGGTTGTCAAAATGTTTGCACAAAACTTAAAGCATGAGTTGAACCTGAGCTATTATTTTTGTAGAAGGGAGCAATGGCCTTACCAGCTGAATATTGAAACAAGCAGGACATGTTATGTTAAGCTGCATTAGTAAATTATCCAAAGGACTTTGAGGAGAATAAATATAAGATGTAGGAATCGAAAGGTTAGAGTTTGAAGATGTTTGGTCTCTGTACTTTGAAGCACGCATTTGTTGCTGAGACTGACTAGTGTTACGATATGAGTAAATATTAAACTGGGTTAGTCCTTACCACAAAAATGCTATAACATAATGCATAATCGATGGTGTTTTGGCGCAGTGGTGTAATCCTTTAACTCTGCAGCCAGAACAGCCTTTTGGACAGGGTTCCATCTCAGGTAGAGCCAATAATTTGAGTGTCATGACAAGAGGTCGCGGACTCGATTTGGTCTTTTATATTTCTGCAATCCCAGTGCTTGGCGCGAAGAACCGCAATTTCACCTTAACCTTCGTGCACGAAAGAATAGGAACTCACCTCCAACAAAAGGCATCCCTGCAATTCCGATTGACAAACACATTGGTAAAGAAATCTTGAGATGATCCCATTCAGCACCATTATCACCAGTCCATACAGGGCCTAAAAAGTTACAGTTAGAAATGATCAAAGGGGCATATTTGATTTGAAATAGAAAAATTGATTCATTTCAAAACAGCAGACTCCACAGAAATCAACTACAAAACCATTAAAATAAGAATTCTGGACGAATTTGTAGTATTTTTCACTTTCCGTTTTCACTTTTCAATTCGGAAAGTTATGCAAAGTGCGCAAAACTTTTCGCCTTTGAGAGGAGAAGGTCGAGGTTTCTTTGTAGAACCTGTGCTCAAGAGAATATGAACGTCACGTTTGTCAGGATTGCGGAAAACGGAACTGGAATACGCCCAATATCGAACAATTTTCCAAAAAAGCAAAGTCAAAGTGGAGTATTCGTTTCTTGCTGCAGGGAAAAAATTAAACTGTCCTCTTAAGGCACCAGTTTCAATTACCAAGAAAAAATCGACGAAACCAAGACCGTTGTTATCTTACCGAATCTCTGGCTTCCAGCGAAGAAAGCTCTTGATAAAACAAATGGTCTCTCATTACCACCACTTCTTTGAATATGACCAAGAGCAGTGGCTTGATGTACATATGCTCCAAATATGTTATGTACGTCACGATGTTCCCAGTCATTGTGATGTAAAGCGTCTTTATGCATTGTAATCTCTGGTCCATTGAAAACTGAAGGCTACAGAGGAAATTTAGATCGCTTTAAAGGGGCTGGGTCACGTGAAGTAAACAAACTTCTTTCGAAACGACGATTTTGCAGATTTTTGACAGACCATAACACACAAATTTTCCACTATTTTTCTCAAAACGAAAGTGCTGTTTTGAAGATGAACTCTTGAACTTCAGAGAGAAACAAACGAAACAACCATATGTTGTAAGATTGCAAAGATATTGATAGATTTTTAGAAGTAACTTTATCATGGATTCACCCCATCCACCAAAATCTGTGCAGAACATAATGGGCGCGTGCCGGCGCGTGCGGGCAACAATATAGATTGTAAAGATAACAGATTTGTTTACGGTTACGTGACCCAGCCCCTTTAAGGTCATCAAATAATATAGAGGGGTCCATTATCTTTGGTAAGGGGTCAAATGCTTTAAAACCTTAAAAGGAAATGGGGGTAAAAATTGTTGATATTAATGTATTACCATCATAATGTGAAGTTAAGAAAAAGTCTATGATTTGCAAAGGATGATACCCCACATGGTAGCGAATGTCTTTTCAATATGGTCGAGCTTCCAGATCTTAAACTAAAGGCTTGCCATTCAATTTGCCGTGTATTTCGGGTATGGGAAGTGTAAAGAATAAAGAGAGTGGGGGAGTGTAAAGAATAAAGGAACAAGAGTAAACAATAGGTTTCAGATCAAAACAGATTCTGCTTTTGTTCCGTTTTGTTTCCGGTAGCTATATTAAAGGTAATGTGTTGATGTAAGTACAGCCGCGTATACATTCTGTCAAATATGCTGACAAGATGCTGATGAAGAATTTCAGCTCCGAAAGCGCAACCGCAAGTAAGTCATCTGTCCGCTAAGTTTACTTCTTGCCCCTTGTAAGTCCCTTCGCTACAAGAAATATTACGTGAAATTGGTATACCCCCTGCCCCCCGCCAAGCCGTTCTACTTACATGGACATATTACCTCTAACGAAATATTTTGACACTTTGGTTGACTGCCTTATTTTTGTTCTCCATTTCTGTCATATCTTTCTCATAGATTACTTAAAAGTAACCAATGAAATACCTATCACACGTCTAGAAATATTAAAATGTAAAAATCAATGACAAACCTCATTCATGTCATTCCATGTGAATAGATTTGGTGTTGAGCCCTGAAGCGAGAAAATTTATACTATGAATACTGACGATTTCTCGAATAGTAAACTGATTGCAAAGCAAAACCATAGCTATGGATATCATCATCATCATCATCATCATCATCATCATCATCATCATCATCATCATCATCATCATCATCATCATCATCATCATCATCATCATCATCATCATCATCATCATCATCATCATCATCATCATCATCATCATCATCATCATCATCATCATCATATCATCATCATCATCATCATCATCATCATCATCATCATCATCATCATCATCATCATCATCATCATCATCATCATTCTACTTAACGCTGGCAACTTACAACAGTGATAATTCAATTCCATTTTATTCATAGAAATACACCCTAATACAAGGTTGTCAAAAATGTGTATTCTAGACGACCCAGAAAAAGCATAGCCTATCAAGCCTGGGCCGTTAACTAAAATGAGAATATAAACTAAAAATTTGAATGAAAATAGTACTAGTACAATATAGCTGTTTCAAAATTTAACAGAGAGGCTAAGTAATAAGTATATATAGGATAAACATTTGTGGTTTATAACGGAACGGCTGTTGGTAATCGTAAGCTAAGTTAAGTTAGTAGTTGTTTATTATTCTTTGTTTCATTTGTTTTGAAAAGATAAAACTAATTCAAATCCACAAACTACGAATGGTTACATACACGTAAAACCACTTAACAAAATTAGAAAATACGTATGAAAAAAACGTTTGTTACAAAGAAAACATTTAAATCACAGCTGAGCAGATTGTCTGGTGTACAAGGGCGGTAAATATGAATTAAGACTTCAAGTATCGAATAGCGTTATAAAATTCGCCTTTTTTACAAAAAAGAAATGAAACAGTCCCATTCAAGAACGCAATGTTAATCAAGCAAACATTTTACCTGATATTTGTCATAAGCAAATCTGCTCGCCCACCATTCTCTAATATCAGGGTTCGTAAAATCAAGCCAAGATGATGAACCTGATGACAATAAAAGAAGTTATGCTTCCAATTCATTAGCATCGCATCGCTGGCCGGAAGATAAGGCAAAAGTTCATCTTAATATTGCGCAAAAAGTAAGAAGCTGGTACACACTAAACTTCTATCACGAAGTACTTCCAAGAACAATTTTCTTGGAGAGCTGTCTTCTATTTGCAAGTTTCACTATTAAGTAGAACCAGTTGAAACATTCTCGTCTGAAACTCACTGGCCTAAGGAAGTTGTCAGAAAACATCCAACGGAGAACCGATCATATGCGTCAATTACAATTTTAACTGGAAAGGCATTACATGAAGCAATACTTGAGAAATAAACAATGTTCAAAGCTACATACCAGGCCAACACCATCCTTCATACTGGCTCCTATCTTTATTCAGTACATACAAATTTTTCTCACTCGCTTCCTGAAGGAATAAAACAAGGCCTTACAGAATGGAGAAAAGTAACAAAAATTAAACGGCACACGTTTGGAAATTGCTTTTGTTGCTTAACTAGCTTTGTGCCTCAAACATATATGAGGAGATGGAATCTTTTAGCGTGTGTTATGCATCTATTGCAGGCAAATTCTGAACAGCGAAGCAGGAAAGAGAAGCTGTGAGAGAGTTAACCTGCATACAGACCCAACTGAACTCTCTTAGAAACGTCTCTGAGAAGGAATCTGCAAGCAGGCTATTGGAGAGGTGATGTGCTTAAAACCTGTTCGTTGTATGACTTGGAGAAGATACAAATTGGAATTGTACTTTTACTGTGCTCACAAATGAATTGGAAAATGAAAATGCTTGCAGGAGGATCGCTCAACGAAGGTCGTAGCTGCCATCTCAAGATGAAATTGCTGCAGTTTTTTTGCGGGTCACAGTTTTTGAATTAAATCAATAGCATTAATTATCGGCTCGAAGCAATTTCGAATGGACACAATTTGTGCAGTTTTAAATCTCACTTCAGTTTCAAAATGAGATCATTGCCTTCTACACAAAAGTTTACCCATTTTACAAAGAATGACAAAATTTAACAGGGCCTTTGCAACCGACATGATTTGTGAATACAGTTCTTATGGACTGACGGGGCTACCGTGCCTAAATAAATAAAAATGAATGAAATGAAAATGAATGAAATGAATACATCCTTTTCGGGTCTCTACATTGTCACAATATTCATGGTCCACAAAAATGAAGAGAATCACAAAAAAACTTGCAAATTTAGCTAACGCAAGGGCGCAAGGTTCTGCTGTGCTAGCACCATGCTTAGAGGGATGAATGCACAGTACATACCGAATGAATATGATAATCTGATTCTCTTTTGATGTGTGGGTCTACGATTGTAACCATCTGAAAAGAATGCAAAACAATATTCAATAAAACATACACTGCTAGTTAAGGGGGCTGTGCCGCTTTTTCATGAAGATCCTTGCAAAATGAGGTGCACTAAAATTTTGTTCCTGAAGTTACTCTAAAACTTTTTTGGAAAATAGCACACATTTTGTAGATTAACGATCGCAGATTTTGTATAAGCTTTCAAATATTCAATTTTCAACGATTGCTGGTACACTGAACGAATTCTAGGAGGGGTTTGGGATGATCTTTCACCCAAAGACCAAAACTGCGCTCGGAAATCACAGGGTCCTTTGTCTTCAATTAATTGAACAGGAATCTTCACATAAAAAATGTCGACAATGACTTTGTCTGACCCCATGGTTGCTACGCTACGACCGCACGTTAAGGCAAAAATGTTAAATCTTTATTACCGAATTTTCTCTTGATACCATAACAAAACTGAATAAGACAAATATCAATGTTTTACCTTCCTCCCACGTGTTGCAATGTTATCCTGCATATCTTTCGGGTTTGGAAATTTGGCTGAATCCCAGGTGAGGTATCTATGAGAAAGGACGGAAGGGAAGGGAAAGGGAATCAGTGCACAAAGTATGACAATGCATTAACGTTGCCAGTTGTATTTATACATCACAGGGTTAAGATATAGTAATTTGCGCATGTTTGCAAATAAAAAAATCACAACTGCACACTGGGGCCTGGAACGTTATGCACATATGTCTTCAGAAACAACGCTTCTGTTCCACAAAAAGAACATTTTTACTGTAGTGTGGCAAATCGGAGACGGGCTAAAAAGAATATAATGAGCTGAGTTTCACAGACTCCGGCGCAAAAAAAATTCAGCACGTTCTCTGGGTTTGCATTCCGTAATCCATCCTACTGAGTAAGAGCTGCAGTGCTAATGTTGTTGATTTTACAAACATAATAAAAAACAAACAATCTCTTCAGGTAAAATAGTATGGATCACACAAGTAGAAACAAGAAAAGGGCAATGTTGGATATGATAAAGAATCTCAAAAATGATATGAATTTATGACTAAAAGTTAAAACCGGGAAAAACAACAGGATGGAGAAAAGTTTAAATCAATAAGTGTCAGGATGGAGAAAAGTTTAAATCAATAAGTGTCAGGGAGAGTAAAACAGATATTAAATAACTTACTTCTTGCCATCAGTGTGTTCAATATCAAGCCAAATAACATCATATGGAATATCATGGGCATCAAAATTCGCATCAACACTGAAACGAAAACGTTGGAGCAAACTAAATGACAAGAGTTGTCTTTTGCTTTCTCAAAAGTGAAATATCTGTCCACTATTATTATTATTATTATTATTATTATTATTATTATTATTATTATTATTATTAGTATTATAACATTATTTACAGTTGGTTAAAAAAACTGATAGTTC
>REGL01000305.1:87455-99802 GCA_004194395.1 Aurelia aurita complex sp. Pacific
CATATCACAATGCAAATTTTCAAATGCGGAGCCTGTTGCTTCTTACCTTGCTGCACCATGAGCTGGCACCAGCTTTGCTAATGCCTACAGTATGCTCTTTGACTTTAACAGTAAACTTGGTCACATTGCTTTGTAACTTTTCAGATACCTATCTGGAGCAATTGCAGTTGATAGAAGCCAGCTCATCAGTCTGAAAATCAGTAGCTGTCTCATTCACAATTTTCATGCAAGGAAGATGATGGTATCACAAAATTCTCATCTTCAGGACGTTTAACCAGAGCTGTGGTCATTGCAAACTTCCAAGGGCAAAATGGATCCTGATGTTGGATACTTTGATTGTATGTCAGAATGTGAAGCTGGAATCAACTGGAGTTTCAAAGACTACAACGCAGAGTCTTACATGTTTACACAAATAACGGACAATGAGAACATATTGAAAGAAAACGTCTTATCTTCAAACAGAGTTGCTGATGCCATTGACAGGGTACAGCATACAGTACAGGCCTTGTTTGCTCACATTAGCTTTTCCTGCCTAAGGATTCTTGTTTAGAAAAATGTACAGTCTTTCATATGGCTCGGAGTTCTTATCATAATAAGAATTCTTGTCTTGTCAATTGGCACAAGGCCTGTACTGCATACAGTATGAATGTCATCTTGATGTACTGTTAAATTTGTTATGTCTGAAGCTGATGAAACTTGATATTCATTTTCTGGATGGGGCTTTGGATCTACTGTACAATCTCTGCCAAAAACCTTTGAAAGAAGTCATAGTATACACTTTTGTGAAGAGCTCCCGACACCCCCCCCCCTCCTTAAAAATTGCTTTGATTTGAATTTTCTTTCAATGGCTCACACCACCCCAAAGAAGCCAAAATGTCAATATCTGTCAACCAGATGTGTGATCAACATTTTTCAAGGGGGATAGTGGATGGAGAAAATGAGCGGATCAAAATTTCCCTTGGTGTATACAGTAGCTTATTAGGTGTTTATCACATCTCATGAAAAGCAGGAAAATGAGGCGTTTTTGAGAAAAATTGTATACTACGTGTTTTGTTTGAATTGTCTTCTATATTTCTGTCAATTTGCAAAGGAAACTAGTGAATATTAATTGATAATGTCAGATAGATGTTTAGCTATTTGTGCATTACTTCTCTACATCAGTCAGGGACTGTTGTTGTACAGAGAACAACTTTGTGACTTGAAAACATTTTAAAATCAGCTATACTATAGTAGGTTCTTGATTCTTGGTTTATTCTTTTGCTATAGTATAAGTTATTTATTTTTCAGGCTTGTGAGCAAGAGGGAACCAAAAGAGACAAAGTTGCAAAGAAAGCTAAAGAAATTGTTGATGAAATTGCCCATACTTTTAGCTTGCGTACAATAAGGTTCATGGCTTTCATGCTAAGCAAAATTGTGAAAAGGCTCTTCAGACATGTTTATGTAAACAGATCAGGAATTGAAAAGGTGAGCAAGCATTTCTTTCCCCACTACACCAGTACCTACAGTAGCATTGCAAGATGAATTTGTATAAGGAAGTACAGTATTAATCTGCCATCAACAATGATATTTACAAAGGATGGGTATTCAAAGACAAAGCAAAAATCTACATTCCCGTGTTTGCAATATGTAAAGTTACTGTACTGTAGGTAATGTAATTGTAATGTAAGTAACACGTATCTCCGTCATGGGCTGAGCCTTTTTGGAGAGTAACATTTGTAGATTGCAAATTGCAGAATCATAGCTAAGCTAAAGAACTAAAAAATACACTAAAAGTGCTACAATATACCGGGTGAGTCAAAAAAAGTTTACCAGTTTGGCGGGCTGTGAAATAAAAAGTAAGTGGCCGATATTAAAAACTAAAATGTTAATCTACCAGTCAAAGGCCAACTTAGATGAGAAAATTTTCTTTGGTAAAATCACTCATCTTCAAGACCCAAAAATTTGAAAAGTGCCTGTAAGGGGTTTGTATGAGAATCGAGAATTCCACATTCCATTCTGGTGCATGATTTATTTGGCATGGAAATTTAAGTTCACTACAATTGTCAGTTTCAGAAATAGGATTTTGATTCCAATGGCAAGTGAATCATGGACCAGAATGGAACGTGGAATTCTCGTTCCCATTCATGGCCCTTACAGACATTTTTCTAATTTTTGGGTCTTAGAGATGAGTAATTTTACCAAACAAACTTTTCTGATCTAAGTTAGTCTTTGCATAATAGATTAACATTTCAGTCTTGAATATCAGCCGCATACATATTATTCCGCAGCCCGCCAAACGGGTAAACTTTTTTTTGACTCACCCGGTAGTATTTCGATTTTCAGACCTTTACTTCAAATATACTCAATGAGCGGAACTCTTGCACGTCGTCAAGGCAATGAAACAAAATGTCAACCCAATTTTTGTATTGCTCATCCGGAGATTCCCCCTCCACCACGATGATGCAGAAAGGCGTACTAATCTCTCAGGTNGGAAATTTAAGTTCACTACAATGTTCAGTTTCAGAAATAGGATTTTGATTCCAATGGCAAGTGAATCATGGACCAGAATGGAACGTGGAATTCTCGTTCCCATTCATGGCCCTTACAGACATTTTTCTAATTTTTGGGTCTTAGAGATGAGTAATTTTACCAAACAAACTTTTCTGATCTAAGTTAGTCTTTGCATAATAGATTAACATTTCAGTCTTGAATATCAGCCGCATACATATTATTCCGCAGCCCGCCAAACGGGTAAACTTTTTTTTGACTCACCCGGTACAGTACAACACCTTTGAGTTGCGGTGGGATAGCATTAAAAGGATCTTAAAAGATACTGTATATTGTTTCTGTAATGATCCCTTTTATCACCTCTTTTCTAACGTGGGTATGAAAAGAAAGCAATTTTTCTAAAGCCGGTTGTCAAAAGTGTTATTTCATTGTTTTTTGACGAATTTTTAGGTTTTGGGGTATGCTTTTCACCAATTTTTTCTAAAGCCAGCTATCATTTCCAGGGAAAATTTCTAAAGCCAGGTGAAAAATTTTTTTCTTGGAATGCACACCATCATACCATTAAAAGTCAAGTACCCCATCCCCCCCTGGGGCTGGATGTGAATGAAGAATATGACAAAAACATGTTAATATGTTTGATTTCCCAAGAAAATCTCTTCTGTATTTCTACCTAGCATCCGAAGGTAGTTTTAGGATGCTGAGAAGCTAAGCTTTATCAAAGCAGTGCTCTGGTCCTTCCTCTCAATGTGACCATACCTCATGAGTCCTGTAGCCTGGGAATTACAGGAGATGGCAACTCTTCTCATTCTACAAGGCAGGTTCAGCAGGGTGGGGACTAAAACCACCAACCTTCAGATTGGTAGTGAAGCGTGCTACCACAAAACCATACGTTTTGGGTTTTCTGCAAGACTTTATTTTCTGGATGAAGTCTCATTTGATTTCATGAGGAAATGTTTAGACCTTGAAAAAAGTGCCCAAAAACTTTGATGTAAAGATCTGCAGTATACTGTAACTGTATTCAAATTTTTATGCTTTTTTGCAAAGCCGACATATTGTACATTGACCCAGCAGATTTACCTTGCTCATCATAAACGTTCCATAATAAATAGATGATCAATTTGATTATCTTTACTATGTATAAACTTGTTTTTTTTAGCTATCTCAGTCAGTGAAATATGCACCACTTGTTCTGGTTCCATCACACAACAGTTACTTTGATTTTCTCCTCACATCTCTGGTATGCTTTGCTGTCGATCTTCCACTGCCTGCCATTGCAAGTGGCCAAGGTAAGTGCATGTGTGCAGCTCATCGTACATTTTACGTTCAGTGTTATTCCAAAGGGGGTTGGCATGAAAAGTGATACAACATCGTCAATGCAGAATTTAGATGTCCGAAAGTGGCACGAAAGTTGAACAGTATCATCCGTGCGAAGTATAGGCCTCAATATCGCGTCTCGCACAACTGTTTGGAGGTATTGGCTTGGATTAATATGATAATAAACATTGTAGTAGCTCTGCACTAAATGTTATTTTAGACAAAATGTTTCTCTAAATTGGATGATAGTCCTATATACGGTAGTTGATTCATGCAGTTATACGATGGGGTGGAAGTAAGCGATCTGAATTTGGATGACAAACTCTTACAATCTTAGATTATGCTTTCATTAACAATTGAAAGTTGTTGCCTTAAAAAATTTTGGGAAGAGTGCTTTTCCGAAGCTTTTCTGACAGATGCATTAGCATGTTTAAAGTTTGTTGAACACCATTTGAACTTGTCATCAGACAAGAAGAACAGGGAAACAATTTTTTGCAAATGGCTCTCCGCTACTCAAGACAGTTTTCACGTTTGGTGATATTTTATTGAAATGGCGCCAACAGTTAACTGTAAAAATCACCTAAACTGTATTTGAGTGATATTTTGAAGAAGTTTTCGAGTAGTAATCTTTTAATGAATTTTATTTGATCCGCGATTCTATAACATAGTAGATTGCAGAAATTCCTGTAATATCTAGTCGAGGAACTTTTCAACGAGGATATCCATGTTTGATTGTTTTCTTTTCAGATTTTCTTCATATCGCTGTTGTAAACAGGCTATTGCGTGGCAGTGGGGCGTTCTTCCTTCGCCGTTCATTTGCAACAGATCATTTTTACAAGAGTATATTCACAGAATATGTGCAGCAAGTTATTAAAGATGGGCGTATGCCAATGGAGTTTTTCTTAGAAGGAACTCGTAGTCGATCTGGCAAAGCCCTGCATCCTAAGACAGGTAAATGAAGTCTGTTCGCGCTATATTTGATTGGTAACTTTTTAGATATTTGAGATTCTTCGAAACTAACAGTTAGAGAATGAAAAACATATTTATCTTCCTGTTGTGATGCTATCAGCAACGTAGCTCATTTCATTCAAATCCGTGCCTTATTCGAGGCCTTTCTCCTTGTGAAATTACATATTCAAATAAGCAATTTGAGCGAAATGACGTCATATCTCACAAACGAAAACGAAGCTGTGCTATTGTTTTTTCGCCTCTTAATCGCTGCTAGCCTCTTTATCGTGTACTCATGTATTAAAAATGGAACAAGAACACGATAAAGAGGCTGTCAACAATAGAGAGGCGAAAAAACAATCGCACAGCCTCGTTTCGTTTGCGCGATATGACGTCACTTCGCTCAAACTGCTTATTTGAATACGTAATTTCACAAGGAGAAGGCGACAAATAGTGGAAAAAGTATCATACATCATTCATAGCAGTATTATCTTGTATTTTATCATTAATAATACCAACCCCGGACTTGTCCTTTAAGTCTTTACTCAGCCTGGTTGATTTGTTTTGAAAGCATGTTACACCATCAAGGTTGCTTTTTAATTTATTTTAGGTATGATGTCCATGATAACAGAGATGTTTTTTCTTGGATACGTACCAGATGTTCATTTCTGTCCGATAAGCATAAGTTATGAATGCATCACAGAGGAACAACTGTACGTGTTTGAATTACTTGGGATCCCTAAACCCAAAGAATCTCTCAGCGTAAGTTTCTTACTACCTCATTCCTTTAGCCAAAGAAGTGCATCACTCCAGTTTTTTGCTTTAGTAGCTCAAAGAAAAATTCATAGCTTGTTTTGCAATGTAGCATTTCAGGGAAACCGGTTTCTGCGGCGTTTTAGGGTCAATGGTTTCGAGAAGAAAATAGCAGGTGACTTAGGTCATTCTGTTCTGGAAGCGTATGGACACGAGTCGTAGTTATAGCTCTATATCAGTTCAGGGAAGGAGCGAACTTACCGGGTGAGTAAATAAAGAGAATCCCCGTTTGAAAGGTCACTGCTCCCTGGATATCAAGAAGATAATANGTCATTCTGTTCTGGAAGCGTATGGACACGAGTCGTAGTTATAGCTCTATATCAGTTCAGGGAAGGAGCGAACTTACCGGGTGAGTAAATAAAGAGAATCCCCGTTTGAAAGGTCACTGCTCCCTGGATATCAAGAAGATAATATCGGCAAATATATATTTTAATGGTAGACATGTTCAAATCCATTTTGAAATTTACCTGGTTGAAATCTGCCAATCCGTTCTGAAATTATGAGAGATTTTCTCGAGAAACCCTTCTCAAGAAACCTTCAAAGCGTGCCCAAAATCACGAACGCTTTAGCATGTGCTATCCTCTTGGGAGGATTGTCAAGCCTTCCCCCTGGTATGAATAACCTATTCAGGAAAGGAAAGGAAAGACTTAAACTGGTGTAATGTGGGAAAGTTGTTGCTGTAAAATTTTACAGCGATTGAAACTACGAAGAACCTGTAATGTTAATCTCGTTTATTTTATTACGGCAAGGTATTGACTATTTGCTAAAGAGATCTCTGAAGATTCTTCTTGAGCAAATAGCCGAATCCAAATATTTTCCTGCAGGGATTAGTAAAAGCAAGGAAAGTGCTTTCATCGGATTATGGATCTGTTCACCTGCACTTTGGTGAGGTTGCGTCACTTAGAGATTTTTGCCAAGGCTCGATCAATAGGGCGGAATATGCCTTATTTCCAAGGTACGATTTGCGATTATAATTTTTCTGAAAATGATTTCCCACTAATTTCGTTCATGCAAAGGTTGTACACATGTAACAGATACTGTGTGTGTCTTTGCCATTGTTTGACGACGATTTGACAGTTTTTTTTGTATCCACAGTTAAGTTCCACTGTTATGAAGCACCCTTTGAGAAGCGCAGATCCTGAATTTTGCAAGAACAATTGGAAATGCTATTTCTGAAGCAACCACTTTTTTGACTTCTTGTGCCATAAACGAGTAACCACTTGGTAGATTGACGCAAACAAGGTCTCAAACTGACTCCATGCCCAGGCCTATCCTATGTAACTACGTAACAAAGAGACAGTTGAAGCTACAGCTCCTCCGCAGCAGCCACACCAGAATCTTAAAGGACAAGTCTGGGGTTGGTATGATTGATGATAAAATACAAGATAATACTGCTATGAATGATGTATGATATGATACTTTTTCCCACTATTTTTCGCCTTCTCCTTGTGAAATTACGTATTCAAATAGGCATTTTGAGCGAAATGATGTCATATCCCACAAACGAAAACGAGGATGCGTGATTGTTTTTTTGCCTCTTTATCGTGTTCTCGTGCCATTTTCAATGCATGAGTGCACGATGAAAAGGCTAGTAGCGATTAAGAGGCGAAAAAACAATCGCGCAGCCTCGTTTCGTTTGCGCGATATGACGTCACTTCGTTCAAATTGCTTATTTGAATACGCAATTTCACAAGGAGAAAGCGAAAAATAATTGAAAAAAGTATCATACATCATTCATAGCAGTATTATCTTGTATTTTATCATCAATCATACCAACCCCGGACTTGTCCTTTAAGTTCCTCCACACAGCCAAACCAACACGGCGCAATTTTCTTTTCAGGACACCGTGTAGTGATAGCCAGGGTAATTTTACCGTACCAAGTTTAGTTTTTCCTCTCCCTTTTGTCAACTGCTCTCTGGCCGCAATCTGTGTTTCCCTCGAGCAACAAACAAGTTGTTCTTCTCTTTTTTTGTTATTGACACAGGCCTAAAACTAAAATTTGATGGAACTGTGATAAGAAAAATAACCTCACAGAACATTTGTCCCTTCTGTGAATCATTGTGCCCATGTTTCCCATTTTATTATTTTTGTTGACAAATCAATATATTGTTATCTCCTTCAAGGAATCAAACTAATTTCAAGTCAAATGTACACACGAAAAGAGAGAAGAATATAATTCGCAAATTTGCAGAGTTGCTTGTAAATAACCAACAGACAAATATGGTTATTTATCCTCGAGCTATCATCGGTGCTGCAGTTCTGCAGGATATAACGAATATTGGTATGTTTTTGGATCCATCATTTAAAGTTACGTGACGGATATGAGAAGCTGTTAAGTCCCCTCTATTCTTAGAGTTAATGAAGTCGAGAATGCTTCATACGCCCAGACAAAGAGGCAGTAGGCACGCATCATGTATCCATTTGGGGCGAATGGCAGAGCGGCTTATACAGTTTCGTCAGTTGACTGAAGTTAAGCTCGGTCGAGTGAGGTCAAACTCCGGATGATGGGTGAACTCTCGAAGGCCTGACCTCGCAACTCACCTCGCCGTCCCTCGGAAGGGATGTTAAACTAGGGGTCCCATTCCCTGGATGCGGCAAGCATAGTGGGCTTAAATTAGCTTTAAGTAGCTAGAAATAGTTCCAGCCTACTTAAAATAGATTACTGAAAATTTCCTTTTCAAGGCTTACTCCATTTATCTCTCTCTTGTTAATTAACTTTAAATGCATACTGTGCCTTCGAGGTCTAAGGGTATTCTGTGCAATAAATGTGTCTTTGCAGTAACCAAGTACCAAGTACACAGATAGTGAATGTTAGATATAAGATGATGATGTGCTGTTGTATTGAAAATTGACTGGCAAAGTGAGAATTTCCCGACTCTGTGAAGACGTCTCAATCATTCAACTGCTGATAATGGAGTTATGTTACCGACGCAAAGAATGATTCCGTTATGCAACTCGATAGTAACTGCAGTTTCCCTCATTATTTTTAGGTGACTTGCAAAATGTTACTCAAGGAGTGGTAGGCTTGTTGAGGCAGTTGGGAAAACGTGTTTATGGAACGAATGGTGAGTAACATACCAATTTATAAATTTTCATTTCTTTATTACATGGAAAATCCTTCTTCACACGATTGTATTTTAATGAGAATTTTTGGGACAATCTTTTGACAAAACTATGTTGGTTGGGCTGAAAAATTGGTTTATTGAGCTTGTTTTCAGTGACCCGAAGTTACTTCTGGTAATAATGTTTCATAGCTGTTAAGGGAAGACTCTTGTAACTGCCACATTTGAAGGTAGCCTCGACCACCGGAGCCATGAACAGATAAATGTTTGTTCATAATTTTCACAGTCTGAAGCGATATAATATCTTTAGAGCTTTGAAAACTGGTGTTAAAGGCAGTCTGTCGATCTGATTGGCTGCAATAAAGTGAGAGCTCAACAGGCGGTCGTAGAAAGTCAATAGGATCAGCAGCCATTCAATTCTCGTATTCTTTGTATTGTTCTTATCACCCAATCCGATGCGTGACAGACTGCCTTTAAAAATTGTTTGAAGATCGTGGAAAAGTACAAAGATAACTCTTCAAATCTGAAAATTTCTATCGTTTATTGTGATCCATTGAAACATTTTGAAACGAAATAATTCGGTATACTTTGAAATTTACCATTTAATATGCTTAATTTTCAACCTATCTATTCTTTCTGCAGGTGAGCCACTCTTGGGTGTCATCACCAACGTTGTGCAGTTATGCAATGCAGTATTACAATTTAGCAGTGATGGCAAACGAATAGAGATGTTACCATTCGAGGTATCAATTTCCGATCTAAAGAAGACAAAATTAGGAACAGCATTAGACAAATCGAACTCATTGGCAACGACAATTAGCAGAGTATATCTTTCACTGCAAAGGAATAAACTAATGCATGCATTAATGATACCATCATACTTGGTTGCAGCTGGAAAATTTTGTTCACAAGATAAGATAAAATTTGGTACGTAAAACTTTTGTTATTGATTGAACTGTTGGAAGCATTTTTGCAGTTTATTGCATTACCTGATAACATTGATGATCTTACCCCATACAGCTAGATGTCTTCATGACGTGTAAACGAGCTGTCTGTAAAGAGCTTTGCTTGCTTTCCGCGATCTTCTACGCAAAGCGTTGATTTAAAGAAATAACAAGGGTTTAAATAATAATTAGATTTTCGGAATGTCAAATTTTTGGAATGTCAAATTGGACGGTCGCTTAATGGATTTGCTTAATGATTTATTATCTCAAAATGGATTTGTCATTTTTCAAAATGAATTATCGGATTTGGAAAAGAAAAATCAAATATAAACACCATGATTTTGTTTGTCGTCGTTCTTGCCCTCTGATGCTCTACACAATAGGCTATTATAGCCCTAAAGTGAAATATATTTGCTGAATTAGGGCGGAAAAATCCTATGAAGAGTGTTGAGCAGTAAAGCACTGACTAGCTCTTTCAAGGCTTACCAAACGCTCTGTTACAATTTTATTCCGCTCCTTTTTGTGACATCTTAAGTGTTGTGGCGCAGTGGTGTAATCCTCTGACTTTGGAGCCAGATCAGTCAGGCGGACGGGGTTTGATACCCCCGGTAGAGCCCCACCACTTAAGCGTCATGATCAGGGGTCGCGGACTCGATTAGGCCTGTTCTACCTCTGCGATCCCAGCGCTTGGCGCTAAAAACCGCAACTTCACCTTCACCTACAAATTGAACGATTTTGTCATCTTCAAAGTCGTGTAAAACATGCAATATTTTGACTCAACTTGTATTAGTAGAGTTTCACTGATGCGGTTGTTGTTATCAAATCCCTAAAGTATTGTAATGAATTTTGCTGTAACGTATTGTCGGAAATGTTTATGTTTGCAAAATGTAAAATTACAACGTTTACCAGAAGAAAAGTGATCACTACGAATTCGTCAGACAAAAATGGACACAGAAAGGAATGATTGTAATTAAATGATTTATAAATTTCAGATCAGGCCTACTTGCCATTATTTTCTTTCACACTCCATTACTCTTTTGATGTGTTTTGGCCAGAGCTTTCGTCTCACCTCAAGAGGCCCCTTCTGCGACTGATTGAAGAGGCGTCAGAGGTGAGGCGAAAGCTCCGGCCAAAAAATCAAAAGCGCAAGTGCTCGGGATCAAATGAGAATTCTTTCGAATTCGATACAAAACCAGACGAAGATGCAATTAAATGGTTCTGTTGAAATGAATGCAAGGTAGTTAAAGCAAAGTATTGTCTTTTTTTCAGATGAATTGGAGAAGGACTTCATCTTTCTGAGAAATGTCCTCAGGCCTGACTTTGTTCATCCTGATACTACGGATACAGAGGTAAGAAAAGCCTGAGAGAAATTTAATTTGAGATTTTTTGGGGCTGTCATTCTTAGATATAGAGAGAAAATTACAGAATTTAAAAGTTTCAGAAGTAGCAAATTTAGATTACAGATACTTCAACGTAGAGTTTGAACTTTGAACACATACAAAAAGTCTTTGTGCATTATCTCTGAGATCCCAGTTTTAGTCAGGCAAAGGTATATTTTTGGCAATTTTGGTCTGGCGAAGACAAAATTTTTGTAATTTGTGTGTAGTAGAAAAAATTTGGTGTAGAAAAAGCGAAATTTTGGCGATAAATTATGTAGAAAAGTCGACATTGTTGCACAAATGATCTGTGGCGGATACTTATTAATCTTAATCTAATATTAATCTGTGGCCAAACATTGGGGGGGGCACAGCTATTGTTTCAGTAAAAATGCATTGTTTATTTATATTGTTTTCAAGCAAAAGATCTTTAGTCTAACCAACATTGCAGGGAGGGGCGACCCCGACGTGTCCACTGCTTTTAATCTAGAAATTACCATTTCCTAGCAAAGGGTACCATTTTCATGAAAATTGGTCCAGCCAACGGTTCCAATTTGAAGATGCTGGTGGCACATCCGTAGCCGAAATTTTTCCAAGGAACCCTCCCCTCACCCCCTTCCCCTATGTTGGAGAAATTCAAGTCAATGTTTTTCTTTGGTTGTAGTGGTCTCATTCTCGTTCCTAAAGGACTTCCAGTCATTCTCGTTTTTGCCCCTGTTCTGTTCTGCTGTACAGCAAGAACCCGCAAAATAGAAACCACTCTTTCAGAAAAGCCCGTTTAGTCTTCCATAAAATCCATCGAAGTTTCCTTTATGAGGGTACCATTTCTCAACAAAATCAGGCTGATGTTTTTATAAAGTGGTTTCTATTTTGCAGGTTCTTACTTTATATGGACCAGGATAACGACTCAAATGGGTTTTCTTAAACTTTTAATCTGTGATAATTCTCAATCCAACTTTTTTCTTTCTAGGATATAAAGCATGGTCTTGATGTGCTTCAAGCTGTTTCATACCTCAAGCTAAACGATAGAGACTTGTCAGGTTTTGTTGTACGTTGTTCAGACTGTGATCTTCTCTTGAAGTTCTTGAATGGTCTGATTCAACCATTTATAGAGGCATACTGGGTAAGCTTTTGAATTCTATGTAATCCAGCATATGTTCCAAATCTTTAAAAAGGCCGGTGTAAAATTGAGTGACCCATTTCTTTGAACTGAATAACTTCAAAGAAACTTTTGCTATTTCTCTGTAATTCTACCGTTGGACTTCTAAAATCTTTAATAGTTTCAGAATTAGAGTGTTTTTCTTCCTTTTCAAGAATTCAAGAAAAATTTTCAAAAAAACTTAAAACCATCGTAATTTCTAAACCGTTTGACGCAACATGAAGTAATGTCGAAGAGAACTAT
>REGL01000305.1:100678-113211 GCA_004194395.1 Aurelia aurita complex sp. Pacific
CCTTAAAAATTCTTAAAGGACAAGTCCGGGGTTTCTACAAGTAATGTCCAAAAGCAACCTTACCAACTGCCAAGCAAAGCTTGTATTTTTTCCGGGTTTTGATGTCTTTTTCTGTTGTAAATTCGTACGACATTTTTCGTAAGTTAGGCCCAATGTCGTCGCCATTTTGAAAATGCGATAAAATGGCTAGCCTCGGTTTGGAGGTTCGATTGTGACGTCGGAAATTACTTGAGAGTTCTATAAGAAAACAGCCTCGTTCAGGTCGAAGGCGAAATAGGTGAAATTACATCATGAATAATGACGTCATTTCGCTCATTTCACAGATTTAAATACACAATTTTGCAGAGAAAAGACAGAGAAGGTTGGAAAAAAGTACTACACACCATTCACAACATTGTGATCTTTCATTTTATGAACAATTATTCCAACCCCGGACTTGTCCTTTTTGACTTTAGCCCAACGTTGAAAGTTGAAAACTTTTTCTTGCAGCTTGCGGGACAATTCATGACAGAAAGTGTGAGAACCTTTCCTCGTTCTACATCCAGCCTCGTCTCAGATTTACAAATTTTTGCTGCTTCCACTTTTCAATATGGTAAGTATCTTCAGTTGAAATTGGCAATTTCATCATTTTCCTTCCTTAGCATTTGTTATGTTTCTTCTCGCCTCTCTCACTTTCAATTCTTTTTTATCTTCCTCTTGAAAATTCTTCAGAAATTTTTAGAGAAAAACATTCGTCATGTTACAACGATGCTGCTAAATAGAAAAACTTGCTTCTGCGAGAGTAGATAGCCAGTATAAATGCCCTCTACGAGATCCATTGGAGAAATAAAAATAAAATGATGGGTGGGGCACCTTCACATGTAAACAGAAGAAACATTTTTTCTGGAAAACTTATGCTCATAATTTAATGACTATGCAGAGATCTGACCAAGAAAGTCAACAATAGTAGAACGATAGTTCTCTAAAAATCTAATCATTTAATCAAGCTGTTTTTAAGTCATTTAATTGTCGTTTACAGGTATATTGAAGACATCTGAATCAGTGTCGCTACAGACGATAAAGAATTCGATTACAAGTTTAATTGAAGCTGGTTGCTTGCTAAAGTCTAAGAAGTAAGTTATGTGTTGACTTGACATATTGTCTTTACTGTGATATTGTCACATTACACACAGGCTTTTTGTCAGCTATGCGGACGTGCAGTCGAGTCCAAAAGTTTGAATCTGCTTCCCATATATTTTTGTTTCAATCATTCATTATAATTTACCATTCTCATAATTTATAATTTATCCTACCGTTCTGTTTACCTTAAAAATTCTTTCTTTTTCTATAATCTTCGCTTCTACTAAGTTCCTTTACTACAGACGAAGGGCACGGCCCGATACGTTTAGTTTCACTTTTCTATGGCGTTAGAAGTATTATTTTTGATGAGTAATCAGTTATTTTTGCTATTCATTATAAGCCATTGACATTACCATTTGATAAGTGAGGAAAGTAAACATATTTAGTAGTGTAATCAGACTTTTGGACCCGACTGTAACTGCGTGAGTCTTTTGTTTACGTGAAAGTTGACCCTGCATTATTTTAACTCATAGTTTAAAAGAGTCTGGATCGAGTGAGATTTTTATACATTTTTATACAGAAGGTTCGATTGAGTGGCGTTAGAGCTTCTATCACTTTTCTTCACATTCAAAAATTCTACAAAATGTATAAAAATATCGTTAGATTCAGATTCTTTTTAGAATAGCTAAATAGTCTAAAAGCTAATTTCAGCAAGTATCATGATACATAATGCCTTACATAATGCCTACATAATGCCTACATAATGCCTAAAAGACTAGATCTACAGATGAGAAGAACATAAGATGTTTATTGCCAGATAGTCAGCAAGGGCAGACATCATTTCTCCAACTTTCATGGCCAATTAGAATTTTTGTATCGTTAAGAATTCTCTTATCAATTAGATAACAGTTTTTTCAATTGCCAATTGAATCGCTACTTGGTCCTGCAATAGCTATATGATGTTTTTGAACTAACTCCGTGCTAAGATCAAATGCGAACACTGTGTCCATGGATGCACTGATAAGCAAGAAGCGTTGAAATAATTCGAAAAGTGAATTCATTCTGAAATTGCCAATCAGAATGCTTTAGACTTAAAAAACTCTCACAGCTGCACTGAAACGACGTTCTTAATTGCTTGCCAAATTTCAAGCAAGTATCTCAGAGAGTATCAAGATGAAGCGAAAGTCTTCTTGATGATTGCAGTGTCTTAATCGAGAGGATTCGTTGAAATATTCATCCCTTCACAATCTTAAAGCGTGGTCTCTGCGTTTGTTGAGTATAGGCTGATGGCACTTGCTGTTCTTCCGCGGCTTTTGGAAACTGTGGAGGGTGTTGGTGTGAACATGCCTGGGACTGAGTGAAAACTACAACACACCGTGCTCTTCAAAATCCTTGCAAAGGCTGGTCGACCAAATACATAGAGAAATGGATTGAGAAATGAATTGAAATAGGACAGGAATTTCAATAGTAACGATACATTGAGGTATGATGTTAACGTGACTTCTGCAAAATTAACTGGATTTGACAACCAGAAGGCCCATATTGTGACTGGTAGCCAGCATAATAGAAACGCAACAGTGAGGAGTGACAAACGCAATGTTAGTTTCACTTCTCGCTTGAATGTTCCAATCTTATTGCTGTGATTTGGGCTTGGTGTTTTTGTGAAGACTGAGTAAAGCAGCATAGCATAGGAAATTAAGATCACCATGCAAGATATCACTGTTGGTGTCGCTTTATGGATAAATGTCCCAAAATCATTATTTTTATGCACAACTAACGGGGAGAGTAGTACTAATGCATACAGCCATGGTATCAAGCATGCAATCTTCGTACGTCTTTTAGACATTTGTAATCTATGCCATATTGGTCTTGCTAAAGCGATATATCTTTCAAGAGACAGCATTGCTAGATTCGCAATTGATACGTTCATTAGTACGGCATCTAACGTCTGCCACGCTCTGTTGTAACTCGTCAGAGAAGCAAGTGGTATTATAACTCCTTTTCTGAATGCAAAAGCCGTATAGTTGTGCCACATATTCAAGATCCATAAAGACATTGGACCGACTATGATGCATATATCACTTAGAGCCAGGTTGACTGCGAAGTAGTTACTTGGCTTTCGTCTTAGTTGTTGGTATTTGAAGAACACGATCAAAACAGATGTGTTTGCGATCAGTGCGATCACTGCTACTAGACATATAAGGAATGTTATGATTGACAGTGATGAATGGGTCATTGGTACATGTGTTAGCTTCATTTTGTTGCCGGCTGTCTGCAGAAGCGAGTACGTAATCTATATGTTTGCAACTTTTAGCCTTGTCTCTTTAAACGTGTCCAGAAAGGAAGGCAATGCGTGAAAGATCTTTGTATGACCTAATCCGAGTTTGACCTGGTTCTGTTTCTCATTAAGTGTGAGAGTGGGGGTCTTATATACCTCTGATCTAGCGTTTGATTGCCTACTCTTCAAATTCCTGCTCAAGGATTTTGCAGTTATTGTTTTCTGCTAGGCAAAAAGATCTTCATGAATGTAAATCGTTTACCACCAGATAATGTCAACGAAATTTTTTCAAGAACCTTGCAGTTTTGTTTCCTTTTGAGTTCCTTTCTGCTTCACAGACTTGTGAGAGTTGGAACCTGAGCTACGTCTGATTTCTTGTCCTAAACGTCGTTTTCAGAACTTCGCTGTTAGTGCTTTTTACAAGGCAGCAGTTTTTCAACACATTTGTAAATCATTCTGCACATTTGTAAATCGTTCTCCTTTAGCATGTGAAGGAACTGTTTTCAAATTTCTTGCATTGTCTTATCAGAAGTTGATCTCTTCTCTTCTTCTCAGCAACAGTGAGAGTGGAAGTCTTATATATGTCTAGCGTGTTTCTGTTTAATATCACTTTCAGTTTCTACCAGGCAGCAGTTTCTCTGCACATTTGTAAATCGTTCTCCTTTAATATGTGAAGGAACTGTTTTTAAGTTTCTTGCATAGTCTTATCCAAAATAACCTCTTCCTTCTCTCAGAGACTGTGAGCGTGGGAGTCTCATATATGTCTAGCGTTTTACTCTGAATATTACTTTCAGCTTCTACATGGTAGCAATTGTCTTCCGCTATTCTGTTATGAGTGTGTCCCTCCGACTGATGCCAGGAAAATGCTTTCAAAATCTTTTGAAATTCTTATCTGTTTTTCTTATCTTTTCTTCTTCTTAGTAGAATTTAATTAAAACACGACTCCCTGGAAGATCAGCTGCACCCTTGTTTTGTTAAATTGCTTTTTTATTTTTCGTATGCTTGTATATTTTAAGTTTTGCTGATGGGATTTTTCATGTATAGACAACAACAATGTAATGTAATGAGAATGGAAGGTTTACCTACGTATGGAGCAGTCGTATCACAATCTACTTCTCAGACTTCACTGCAGAGCTTCATGATTTCTGGTAGTAAGCACTTTCTCCAGATGGTAATCAGGGAACTGACTGTTCAAGATCCTACCAGTCTTAATGCTCTTGTCTCGTTTCTTCTTCGCAGCAAATACGAGAGAGAAAGAGCTCTTTGACCTTTCGCTATCTAAATTTTCAAGCTTTGTTTCAAACTTTGTTTCTGAACTTCAAACAAAGTGATTTTTAGTGGTGAGCACTTTATCCACTTGAGCCAACCGATCTTCACCAATTAGTCAAGGAAATGATTCTCCAAGATCCTTCCAGTTTTATCTGCTCTTTATCTTCTTTCTTCTCTCGACAAGAGTTGAAGTTTACCTGCATATGATATGGACATCTAACTATCTAGCTCACAAACTTCGTTTCCAGAACTTCGTACTAATTTATTTTAGTAGTAAGCACTGTCTCCACTCGAATCAACCGTCGTTTTATTTATCTAAGAAATGATGTCCAGTTCTTTGCAGTCTTGTAGGCTCTTTATCTTGTTTCTTCTTGCATCAAATATGATGGCCAAGAGTTTTAACCACGTTTAGTTATGCCGTGTCACTATCTAGCTTCCAAAGTCGGTTTTAGCAGTAAATTTAGAAGTAGCATTTTCTCCATTCGAACCAACGTTCTTCTCCAACTAATCCCTGAAATGATTTCAAAATCCTTGAAGTCCTATCTCCTTTTTATCTCGTTTCATCTCTTAGCAAGTGAGAGAGTGGGAGTCTTATCTAAGTCTGATCTTGACGTCGAAGTATCTGCTTCCAAAGCTTTGCTTTCAGAGCCTCACACGTAGTTAAACAATCAAGTCATCGATCATATTGATAATAAATTTATGCATTCGCTTTAATTTGTTCCAGAATGATTGAAATACCTGCAGCCGAATAGACCACTCGCGTGATTATTTATAATTGAGTTGTAGAAACACCTTCGTACTTGCAAACATAAAAAAGTTAGTTAGATCCAATATATCGATTCGTGTTTGTGGAATAGAATAAAACGGTTGCTGGTGCTGCGAATATATTACACCTTATCACTTTGTCTTTTCTTTTTTCCGCAAGGTAGCTGTATCAATTCTCCTTGAAGCTTTAGTGTGTCTTTTTTTAATGTTTTTAGTGATATCCTAAAGGCAGGGCATTTTGCTTCTTCCACGTTCAACTTGTGGCATTTTTTGTAAATATTGTGGAAGCTACAGTATCAACACATTGATTTAATCCCAAGGAGTGCTGCATTACACCGTTCTCTCTTAATTGATCATGTGTGACTACTAGTTGTGCTGATTAGTGTAAGATTTCAAAGTCAAACACCTTTGATTGCAATGTCTCTCTTCTTATAGTAAGGAAGATCTTGAAACAGACATGTATCTTTAAGCCTTGCGAAGGACTAGCGAAGGAAATATTCTGCACAAATGTAGACAAATCTACCATATGGTGTCTTTAACTACGAGCTAGATAACCTTTTGGAAACATCACGATATGTACCGTTTCTGTCTTACTTTCGGTAGATCGGGATCTTTGAAATACGAACCACTGTTTCAGTCGTATTATTCTTAATATTTTTTGATGAGAAGGGATGACTATCGATTAAAGAGCTTGAAGGATGTCTTACTTTCCTGGCTGTTTTGCTTGTCAGCGATATAAGTTATTCACAGATCTTTGGCTTTCGAACTCTTCTTTTTTCTTATTTTCTCTCGAAACAGCTTGATAAAAGCTGAAACATAGGATTCATTCACGTAGCGTCTCTCTCAGCCAAGATACCTATCAATCAAGTAACGACTGTATTTCCATCCTCCTTTTCACTTTACCGTGATTTTAGCGAAAGCAAAATCCTTGAATTTTTATATCACAAAACAGCACGCTCGATGACTTTGATATCGTGTCTTCTGGAGGAAGTTCTTTGACTTGCAACTTGATGCTGCCAGGAACGTCTTCCAAGTTGTATGTTCTATATATCTGTGTTAATGGTTATCTAATGGCCTTTATAGTGGTGTTACTGCGTGAAATGCTATTCCGCGCTTCTGTATGCTATACTACAGTATGCTTTACTGTAGTTTAAAAGGAAAAATTCTTTATTTTCTGTTTTTGTCGCAATTTAGCACATGAAAATTTCAGAAATCCTTGCTAAAATACCATTCTTACATATGTCTGTGTTGCTTTTCTTCCCACTAGATTTGCCAAAACCAACGCCTCTTTTGAATTTAAGCCTGGTTTGTTTTGATTTACTGCCTTACAATTTCATTATTTGCATAGTGTGGCCAACTTTCTATGCCTCGTATCAAGCAAAGTTAGCACAACTGCTTAAAAATCCCATTTATCTTCTCACTAATCAAACAAATACTTGGAGGATCTGCCAACTCTATCGCACAAAATTCGACCGATTGATTGCATAAATCTCCTACTATTTGTTCGATCAATATTTGAGGTTACAGCGCTCTGGAAATAGAACTCATTGCTGTTTACAGCACTAAATCATTGAAATGGAAGTATTGCATTACTGTTTACAGTGTCTTTAGATCGGAACAAACCATTCACACTTCAATCGAAACCAGAATCCAAGACGAATCCCTTTCAGTTGCGAATGGTTGAAAAAGGGGAAATATCGTACGAGTTTGGATTAAAATGCTGATTAGGTTTGAATAAATTGTCGCTGGCGGTTACGCATGCAAGAAGACAGGGCTCAGAAGAAACGATGTTTTTGCTATCTGAATCAGCTATAGGAGATTAAAATTCAATCATTTGTTGAATAAGTGTAGATTCTAATACTAGTGATGGTGTAGATTCTGATTGCCTGGATTTCTGTCAAGGAGTGTGCAGCTTGCTCAGTTGGTGGTTGATAGTAGGTAGTGAAATAGCAGGTACCCAGGGGGCATTCAGCACCCCGGGGGGGGGGGGTACTTCATTGTTTAATGATACTGGACGTGCCGCTCATATGGGTGGGTTTTTTCATCTGAAATTCCCTACATACAGGTCTGTTTTTGACCACAATTCTGGTAGATGGGTAGCTTTTTGAGAATTTTCTTATCAATGAGTCCCATAATGACAATCCGCACCAAACAACTGAAATTTTCCTTTGTTTCAAATCGATAAATTCATACACATGAGTCGGAAATTTCCTGATATTCATGCAAATGGGCTCGGAATTCTTGAATATTCTGTCATACGAATGGGTCCTTTTCTCAAAGTCCAGATTCAGGTCGAACCACCTTCACAATGAAGTACCCCCCCCCTGGCTCAGCACATGCACATACGGGGAGGTAAGTCCGATTTCTATGGGTCGAGATATTGCCAAAAAGTGATATTCTTGTGTCCAAGTAAACTAATATTACGGCCATGATAAGTTTGGTATTAAACATAAATAGTTATATTGACATTGTGGGGTTCTATAGAGGCAATTCTGAAATCAATTTGCATTGTTTCAGGATGTTTGAGTTCGTTTGCTGGTGTCAATCAGAAAGCTAGCTGATATTTTGGGTTCCAACGAAGCTGAAATGATATTTTTGGGTTGGCTGAAAATTTCTTAGGTTGCCCCCTCCCGCCATTTTTGTATGTGCAGAGTGTACTCCTTGGGGCAGGCAGTAGTGATGTTATCCACCTAATTCCTCATAAATGATCATAAATTTCATCGTGGTAAATAAACCTTTTTAGCTATTCTGAAAAGAATCAGAATCAAACAACATTTTGCTACATTTTATAGAATTTTCGAATGTGCGCAATAGTGATAGAAGCTCTGCCGCCACTCGATCGAGCGTCGCGTATAAAATGTATAAAAAGAACGCTCGATCCAGGCTCTTTTGCAGAATAGCTAAAAGGTCTATTAGGAGCAATACAGCAGCGATGTTTGTTCTTAGAATGCTTGTGAATTTTCACTTGTTTTAATTTGCACTTTCCTTCCACATAAAATTTCATGCCAACAACCTACGAATGATGAAATTAAAGTTGCATGTTTTTACCGTCTGAATCAGATAGTGTAAATCAGATTGCAATGATTTTTATGAATGATAAGGCATTTAAGTAGTGATAGTGTAAAGTTTAATCGCCTAGATTTCTGTTAACAAGTGGGCGGCTGGTTAGTTGATGGTCGTTGTTGGTAGGTGGTAATCTGGCAGATAGCCTCACAGTGGATGATGAACCTTTTTGGTAAATTTTAAGCATAACAGTACCAATACTTCTAGATTTCCGTTAACAAGTGGGCGGCTGGTTAGTTGATGGTCGTTGTTGGTAGGTGGTAATCTGGCAGATAGCCTCACAGTGGATGATGAACCTTTTTGGTAAATTTTAAGCATAACAGTACCAATACTTCTAGATTTCCATTAACAAGTTGATGGCCGTTGTTGGTAGGTGGTAATTTGGCAGATAGCCTCACAGAGGATGGTCACCCTTTTTGGTAAATTTCAAGCTTAACAGTACCAATACTTGTTTTCTTAAGCTTTAAAAATCTCAACTTGCGCCCCTCCCTCCTTGTCAAGTTTTCACGCGCTCACCATTTTTGATTACAAAGTCCAACTTTGTAATCTAAGAGGGGGCTCCGGGTCAGTCAGTCAGAAAGAAAGAAAGAAAGAAAGAAAGAAAGTCCGTCACGCTCGTTAAAGCAATTGATTAACGTTTTACCTCTGCTAATTGGCACTGAAATAAATAAAGTGCACAGAAAGCGTTATCATTGTTAATTTTTCTGCGCCACACCATTATTCACGATGTTGCAACAGTTGCAGGTAAATACCACTTGAGACACTTTATTGTCCTTGCTGTACATTTGGCTCAAGGCTCAAGCCACTTGCGGTCAAACTCTAGCCTATTAGATATCAGGATTTCCTGCCGACGTAGATCAGTTACCCAAATATGGTGCGGCACGTGTATCGGCCTATTGTCTTTGTAATGTTATTTTTATCGAAGGCTTATATGAGCTTAGATTCCCTTTAATCTGTATTTAGCTTCGGCTAACGAAAATTCTAGAAGTGACTTTCTTGGATCGTTGTCAACGATAAATTGCTTCCAATTACAGCCAACGGGCCTCCATTATTATTTCTATGAGTTGTGATGGACCTCTTTTTCTTCCTCCTGCAAAGAAGATCTTTAAGTACGGCTGAAAATGCGGGGCGGCCAAAAACGTAGAGGAAAGGGTTCAATAAAGAGTTGAAGTATGTCAGGTATTTTAGAGAGACAGTCGCGGTATAGAAGTACGATGTGTTGAAGATGTTCACTGGAGGACTCCTCGATGAGCACCAAATTGTCCATGAAATATATGGTAGCCAGCATATCAGGAACACAAGGGTAATAAGGGACAAGCGAAATGTTAGTTTGGTTTCATTTCCAAGTTTGAAAGTATTTACAGTTCTATTTTCCATGTTACAGCTTGAGGCAGAAAGCACAGTGCTGCGATTTCCCCGTTTTGTAAGGAGAATATTCCACACAAGCATTACGTAAACTGTTATTATTACAACAAAGGGAATCGTGATGGCAACTGCTTTATAGATCAGTTTTCCACTGTCGCTGTTATTAAATGCTGTTGCTGCTCCTGCGCAGGCTATGGCAAAGATCCACGCAACCAGGCACGCTGTAACGACACGGTTTTGTGACGTATTCGCCCGATGCCATATCGGCATTGCAATTGCTAGGTACCTCTCGATTGACAGGAACGCCAAGTTGCAGACTGCAACATTGATCAGCATGGCATCAATGAACTGAAATGCTTCTACATATAGCGTTACGTACTTTTGAGGCATGATTCCAGTGTATGTTTCAGAAGCCATTAAAGTATGCAGATGCCATAAATTGAATAGCCACATCGGCACTGGGCATACGCTGACGAGAATGTCACTAGCAGCTAAATTGATCACGAAATAGTTGCTCAAGTTTTTGCGCAACCGAAAGCTTTTGTAAAAGGCGTAAATTACTGCAGTGTTCGCTAATACTGTTATTATTGCAAGTAAGGTGGCAATGCATGTGAAGATGGCTAAGCCAGTAAATGTCTCGAGACCATTCAGTGAACGCTTCATGTTTGACAACAAAGCTCCGTCACAGTACTAAATTCACTTTTTGTTTTTCGATTCGCGTATGTTTCTATTTGCTTTCAATCCTAAATAGTGCGTTACCAGAACTTAGCTTTCCTTGCTAAACTTGTGCCTGCTGTGCCTGCTGCAAAACAGTGCCTGCTGTTTGCTATGTTTGCCTGCTGTTTGCTATGTTGAAACTTATAAGTCTGCCACCAGGAAAACGAGGTAAATGCTTTAAGGCTTTCACATTACGTCAATGTGCAATCTTCTAGGGAACAAGAAGTAGTCAAAGTGCTGTCTTGACTCACGTGTAGGTGTAGGCCACGAGATGTTTCACAAATACTCGATCCCCAGCTGTAGCAATGACAAGCGTCTTCTGTGAGTTTATACAACTGATAGATGTAATTTGCTAACAAGAGTCTTCTCGCTATTTGTGCAATGATATTGTTGCAATTGCAAAATTACCCTCGGCATCTGTTTTTGCTTTGTGCGGTGTCACTCTCAAGTTGGTTTGCACAATTCTTTTTCCTTTCGCTGCACTCAAAGGATAAGGGTTCCATCTTCCTCTCGTCGAAAAAGGTTTGCTGCCAACAACTTGAAATCTGTTCTTTCGCAAAGTTGTATGACTTTTTATTTCCAAGTGATGTGCCTGAGCTCTAGTGATTCAACTAAATCTATTCCTCTCAGGGCAACCTATAGCAATTCGAAGAAAACAATTTCCTTCGTTCTACCAAGAGTCAGGTCTCTGTTATCCGCAGTAAATTTGATCTCTTTCAAGAATGATACAGTTTCAGTCAGCAAGTAACATATCGGCTGGTTTGCATTTCCTTAATTTGAACTTTAAGTCTGGCTTTAAGTGAAGTCCACAAATCTTTCTGTATCTCTACATGCTAACCAGAGGCGTAAAATGTATTTTTTCAAGCACTGAAAGGAACGGTCTTCTTGCATCTTCCTATCAAGAAATGGCTTATTGTTAGTTGTCGTACACTTCTTTTTCTTCTTTTTAAAATGGAGGGAAGTTTCTATTAGCCTCTAATATACTGACAAGCGTGAAATCCTAGAACATATGACCTCATCTTATTGTGTGTCCCACCCGTAACACTCCTAGTAAAGTAAATAAGACCAATAAAGAAAGCATTTCCTAAAAACGTTTCTTTGTTTAGCTGCATGCGATTTGCAAGTCTACAAAAACGTTCTTACTGCTCATATTAACCGTTTGCAATGTTTGTAATAGAAAATTAGAAGTGGTCGTCTTAATTTATGCAATGTTTAGATTATCGGATTTAGCTTGCTATAAATATGCGGAAACCTGTATCAAGTTTGAAAATTAATCTTCTTGGCCAATTTCATAATATTTATACATTTGATTTTCTATCAGCTGCTATCCATCATTAAATTGCCTGTGGATGCAATGTCCTTAATTTCATCGGGGGCCCGGGGTGATGGAGGGGGGGGGGTTATCGATGTCAGTTTTTAGGGTCTGCATTTTCGTAACAGATCAATCTTTAGAGTTTGAGTGATAGATTGAAAATATGACGTCTTAGAGATACCACCGGTGAATTTTGGGGATGTTGGATCATTTGAGTGAATAATAGGAGATTCATAAAATTCATCCTTGTCTAGACCTTCCACTTATGAATTAATACCGTATAACAGATCTAATGTCATAGACTGCCATATATATGACATTAAATTGCAACACTTAAAATAGACAATTCATTCTGTCTCTAAAATTCAACGAAAATGTACCTTGATTACCAGCTTTCCTTTTAGCTTTAAATTTTTTTTTCATATTCATCTAAAACTTTACAATATATGTTACAACCTGCTGCACTTTCTAATTACTATACAACCATACAACAGTACAAGGACAGTGACCACAGGGAGCAACAGGCAATGACTACCCTATGGTCATAGCACAAAGAAACATCCAACTTAATTACAACTAAATATACAATTACAAGAAGCTACACATACATGATCCCCATCCAAGATCCCCACTGTGCAACGCCCTACGCGATTTGTCGCTAAAAATTTGCCAATAAATAAGTACTCTCAAGTACCGAATAATCGT
>REGL01000305.1:113736-125621 GCA_004194395.1 Aurelia aurita complex sp. Pacific
CTCCCCCCGTTTATTCGGTACTTGAGAGTACCTGAAGTTACTTTGATGCCAGTAAATCGAACGAAAGATGCATTAACCATTCTGGCAATCTTTTTTGTAGATTTCATGCCCATGCTGACAAATACGTACCTTAAGTAGCTTTTTTAGCTGCAAGCTATGTACAAAATGAAATGAAGAACTTCCCTTCCAGGCTCATTACCATCAAATCCTATCTCGCTCTTCTTTCCTCTGTGTTGCAAATACGCACCTTGAAAAGCTTAGTTTAGCTGCAAGCTGCATACAAAATTCAACTTGGTAGTTTCTCTTTCAGTTTCACTTCCATGAAATAGATTGACGAACATTTTCTAAAGATGCAGCAAAGATACACACCTGAAGTAGCTTGCGTAGCTGCAAGCTGTATACAAAATTCAACTTAGCAGTTTCCCTTTCAGTTTCACTTCCATGAAACAGAGCGAAGAACATTTTCTAAAGATTCAGCAAAGATACACACCTTAGATAGCTTGCGTATAGCTGCAAGCTATATACAAAATTCAGCTTAGTAGTTTCCCTTTCAGTTTCACTTCCATGAAACAGAGCGAAGAACATTTTCTAAAGATGAAGCAAAGATACACACCTTAGATAGCTTGCCGTTAGATAGCTTGTTAATCCCAGTGAGTGGCAGTTGTACGAGACGCGCTCATATTATCCATGCGACAGACTGACTTGAATTGTAATTTTGTGAAGTTTTCATAAAAAATCTGCAGCATCATTTGATAACTTTTGAGTAAGATGAACCAGCACCTTCAGTTTCCTGCAGGAATTCAAAACATTTACTTGAACGTCATTAGAAATGATTCCAATCAAGGAAACATGTATTCCATTCCGCTGCTTTCAAAGGTAGTCTGTCATGCATCTGATTGGGTCCGCTGCTTTCAAAGGTAGTCTGTCACGCATCTGATTGGATCATTAGGACAATACAAAGAATAGGAGAATTGAATGGCTCGTGGTCCTACTGATTTTCTACGGCTGCCTTTCAGATGCTATTGAAATTTTTTCTTGATAAAACTATCATTACAGATTCAAACTGAAGACACATCAGTTTTCTTAACTTCCTTTATATTACTGGCCAAACATCTTGCCGATATGACTAAGAGACTCGCATCTTAAGTTCTATGAAAGGAAATGCGATCAGTGAAAATCTTTTATTTTTATTTTCCATGCAAATACCGTTCATGAATATAACGAATTTTGCAAACATATCGATTTATTTGTGATGTGCATGGAGACAACATGTGTAAAATTCGCAGCTTCTTTACTTAACACTAATGGCCAATCAAACATTAGTTAGTAGAAAATCAAGCGCAGTGCATCCCAAAACACGCTTGTTCGTAAATACCTTTTTTTATATTCATATAAAAATATTAAAACGTGGGGAGTTTTGCGGATTGTGACGTCGCGATCAGCAACCCGATCGTAGCGAACTAAATTTTTTCTTGCAGCCAGAGGTCTAACTTAGATCATAAGCCTTTCCCCATCGAAATCGGTCACTTGATGTATTAATCAGAAAATATTTTATTCGTAAGACGTTGTATGGGAGTTTTGCAAACTTATGAAATCTTTGATAGAGCCCCTTCAGCATTTTACCCTTGCCAAAGCTGCAGGTACACGTGGTATTATCAGGGGAGAATGAAATAGTTTTGTCATGAAACATCGCGTTGATCTTGTTGAAATAAATCTCTTTACAACACAAAGCAGCATGGGTTTTTACTGTCTCTCAAACATTTTCTCTTTGCAGGACAAGTTATGACGTGACAAGGCATCCCAGGGGAGAAAACACTATTTCCGAACTGGTTCATGCTCCCCAGATAATACCACGTGTACCTGCAGCTTTGGCAAGGCTAAAATGCTGAAGGGGCTTGGTTAAAGGTTTCCTCAGTTTGCAAGACTCCCACACAAAGTGTTAGGAAGAAAAGCTTTTTTAAATAGTGAATCACATGACCGATTTCGATGGGGAAAAGTTTATGATCTAAGTCAGATTTATGACTGCTCGGAATAATTTAGTTCACAACGGTCCGGTGGCTAAACGCGACGTCACTGTCCGCCAAACACCCCACGTTTTTTCTGACTCACCCGGTATACTTTTCTAATTACTATACTACAATACGGGGACGATACCATGGGGAGCGAAAGACAATGACTACCCCAAGACCAACATGAAAAGACAGGCAACGTTAAACTAAATAAAACTACACCACGAACAATTTTAAAACCATCCTTTACTAGATTCCGACCCACGTCAGATGTCAGGTCAGGGTTGCGATCTATACGAGTGCAACACATTCTAGTTATTCAAAGTAAATCAAATGCCTGTCATCTGATGTGAAACAGAATTTACAAAGAAAAAGAAACATGGCTGCTTTGTGCATAACTGAAGTTTGAAAGATCTTAGTCAAACCGACCAGTTTCGTGAATGTAATGTAAAGTTATTTCGAGTACCACCTTTCTGTTCAAATCATAAGAAAGGTTTTTGATCACCATATCAAAGCATCATCAAACCATCATTTGAAAGATTGATGATTTGTACAGTTAGTCGTAACAAGATAGTCGTAATAATTCGACAATTCCAGCGAGAAGATCTCGACGTTGAGCATCAAAAGAAGAAGTAAATACCTTTCTCTCTTCGTAAGCCATGGATTCTTACCCAAAGGGTTGCCGTTCAAGTAATGACTCAGCTGTTTTGCGAAAAGTGCTATCGCGAATTATCCATAAATTTTATTGAAATGATTACACTCTCCACTGTATCATTACTCATTCTTCGTTGGTATTTAAGAACAAATGCCCCTTTCGTTTCAACATTAGAATACATTAGAAATTTCTCTTCACTTGCCTTCAAGTTGTCTGTAAGCCTTCCATCTGAGTGTCGCACTTTGTCAACAGCTAAGTCGTTTTCAGAGATAAACAATGTAGCCAGGATCGCAACGTCGTCGAATTCTAATTTTTTTGCTGATTGTAGCTATCGATATTTCTCTTGAAATTCTGAATATGCCTTTGAAATGTCTGTTCTCTTCTTTTCAGCTTCAAAGGAGACTCAACGATTACGGGAGTTGATGTTGATAAGCTACATGCATATACGACGCGTCTCGGTATGTTTTTATTTGTACGAGATTTTTTCACATGCGAGTCCTTCTATGACAAGTACATTAAAGGGGCTGTATAACCCTACCTCTCTGCGTGGATCTGCATGTCAAATCATCGAATGTGTTTAGGCTAAACACAACATAGCTAATGGTGATTTTGCACAGAGAATAGTAATCCAAAGTATCTGCGACAATCTTGGTGATCGAAGCTTTGGTGGAGGATTTGTTTTAGTTTTCTAACTCCGAACATTTTGAAGTTTTAATGTATACCAAAAGTTCCATCATATTTCATAGACATACACATGAAAAAACTGCAATGAAACTTACGTAGAAGCTACGATGAAACTGGCCGCCATTAAAAACCCAAGGCTTTAGTTACGTGCGCGGGCTGTACCGTACTTTCCGATTGTTGACAAAAATCTTGCACAGCCCCTTTAAGTCAATTCCTATTTACAGATATACTTCCATTTCCTAACTCATTTATATTAGTTTGCTCTTGCGGACACAGAAAAATAAGTTTTAGTGTTTTTTTTTAATTATCCAGTCTGTTTGCATTCACTTCAATGAATAAATACATGTGAATATGAAAAATCTGGAGTTTTAACCCACTCATAATTTCAATTAATTAGATAGCATGTGAACTCTATTCTGGAAATGATTATTTGAAAAATTCGCACGATTGTACTGTTGGCAGACGGACAATAATTTTATGCAACTTAATGCGAACGATTCACAATTTCTTTGATTGCAGAAATTTACTTTTTTCAGGTCAGAATCTGACCCACAAATTTTAACTAATCAACTAACTTTTTTAAACTGTACAATGTTAGCAATTTACAGTTAGTACCCCAGTACATGGATGATCATTTCACCCTTGACTAGACTACAATTTTCTTCTTTTTTCTTCAGGGGATATTGGTGGATTTCAAAATATATGGCTATCGGCTGGGGATGACTTTAATGTTACGATCAAATCAAAGATGTGACTCTATAGATGGGAATTTGTAAGGTTTTTGATATATACTCAGTGGGTCAAAAATTTATGCTAATTTTAGCAACGATCTATTAACTGTTCGAGAGTCTAGTAAAGTTTTATAGAGCAGAGGGATATTTACGTTTCGTTTGAAAAAGTACATTTTCATTTCAGTACATTTTCGATCTCCTTTTTTATACTATTTTAAGCAAACGGGCAAACGAACATTTTGCAATGACTTGTTCGAGCATTGAGGACCCTTGATTATTAAACCGACAAAGACTTGCTTGATATTGGCGGAAATAAGGATTCTTCCTCGCCTCGTTTCCACATTGAATGCTTGCACAGTTTGCTACTTTCTTATGCAAGATTCCTTCCGATCACATGATCCGGCCCGTTGTGCAAAGAAACGAATGACAATCGTCCTATCTACAAAGGTACAGCACCGTCGATGATCGTCTTCCATCTCAGTATATCTGAGCACATGTTTACAACCGCTTCAAAACTATCATACACACGGAGAATGCGAACGAAGAACAACGCCTCTTGGCTAAGTTGATGACGATGAAGAAGAAGAAATCACAATGCCAAAACCTGTCAGCGAACCTGAGCCGTGTCCCAGGAAACAAAAGGAGGCAACTCGCAGCAAATTCGATAGGCTTCAAGTCGAAGTGAGTTCTGCAGCGGCAGCCATCAATACTTTTGGGGATACTTTGAAATATATCATTGGTTGGGAGAAAAAACCATGCTACTATGATGACTTTTTGTAGCTCTGTCTGCACCTGATATGTACTGCCAGCTGTTTCTTCATTGGTTCACACTGCAGCTGTTTTGGAGGAACCAACCAACTTCTACTCTAGCCCAATGACCCCAATCTGGCTCTGGCAACAACAACTTTATGTCATTGTTCTGCTTCCTTTGCAACCCAATGACGAGTCTTCAAACTTTGTGTATTTTGCCTCTCCTGGCCATGAAAATATCCTTTCTGCCGTCAATATGGCGCTTCAATCGCCAACAGTCTCACAAGCATTAGCTCAAGAACCATAACTTTCATCAGCAAACGAGAGTGACATTTCCCAAAGCGCCTACAAAGGGGAGGAGGCGAGGCTAACGGGCATGATGTCTCTGATATACATAACCTTTCATATTCTTTAAAGAAAGTGTTTACAAAGTGGTAAACAATACTTTGTGTTATTTTCAAAGAGCAGGGCTTTGTTTTGGCAACACGAGCTAAGCTTCAAACAAGATAGTAATTGTTTTTGTGGGATTCAGACCTTAGCAAACCCTTTCGAACAGTTGGTACATTGTTGTTACTTAATGATATGTTAAGCCTTGAGGAACGAAATGCTGTATTCGCGATTCTTTGAAGCATCAGGATAAATTTAGATATACAATATATAGATTTGATAAGCTGGAATATAATTCTGCTTAAAAAATTCGAGTTTCGTAGGAAATATTTTGATCCAAAATATATTAAATTCGTACTATTGAGTTTCATTTAAGAATTCTTATAGAAACATAACTGATCATGATCTAGTTCATTATTTCTATTGGATAATTCGAGTTTCGTAGGAAATATTTTGATCCAAAATATATTAAATTCGTACTATTGAGTTTCATTTAAGAATTCTTATAGAAACATAACTGATCATGATCTAGTTCATTATTTCTATTGGATAATTCGAGTTTCGTAGGAAATATTTTGATCCAAAATATATTAAATTCGTACTATTGAGTTTCATTTAAGAATTCTTATAGAAACATAACTGATCATGATCTAGTTCATTATTTCTATTGGATAATCGAGTTTCGTAGGAAATATTTTGATCCAAAATATATTAAATTCGTACTATTGAGTTTCATTTAAGAATTCTTATAGAAACATAACTGATCATGATCTAGTTCATTATTTCTATTGGATAATTCGAGTTTCGTAGGAAATATTTTGATCCAAAATATATTAAATTCGTACTATTGAGTTTCATTTAAGAATTCTTATAGAAACATAACTGATCATGATCTAGTTCATTATTTCTATTGGATAATTAGAGTTTCGTAGGAAATATTTTGATCCAAAATATATTTAATTCGTACCGTTGAGTTTTATTTAAGAATTCCTATAGAAGCATAATTGATCATCTCCTACCGGGTGCGCCAAAATAAACTTATTTTTTAGAGCTAGACGTGAGTTTCTTGAAATTTTCGATCTCGGAAACACTGAAAACGATAGAAAAACGTCAATCAAGTTTTCTAAAGAATCGACATGAATGGAAAAAGAGGAAACTTGTTCGTAGTGATTTGAGATTTCGAAATCGATTAATTGTATCGATTAATTTTATCGATCAATTAATCGATTTCTAAATCCCAAATCACCGCGAAAAAGTTTTCTCTTTTTCCATTCATGTCGATTCTTTAGAAAACTTGATCGACGTTTTTTTATCTTTTACAGTGCTTTTGAGAACGAAAATTTTAAGAAACTGACGTCTAGCTCTAAAAACTGAAAACAAAAAATTTGCAAAATATCCTAGAACCTAATTCAGGGTTTTTGCTACAGATTAAGTCATGAATCTTCAAAATCGGCTCAATTTACGATTTATTATAGCCTGCCAAACGTGCATAGTTTAGTTTGGTGCACCCGGTAGTGTATTGTTTCTTTTTCAATTTGATATCTATAATTCTTTAAATGTTGTAATGTAGACCATTCTGGTAAAAAAATACTATTCTAGTTTGATATTAAAGTAGTTGACAAAGACAAAAGGAATACTATTGGGAGTTCATCATGTTTAAGCCATTCATTTTTCTGTTGTTGTATTTTCGTTCATAGTTGCAGCTCAAGAATCACAGTTACAAGCCATATCTTAAGGTCCAATGACAGGCACAGTGGACACTACTGAATGGTTGTAAAAAAATGACTTTTCTCACTCAATAGTCTGTGTTTCACCTCAATTCCTTACAACCTCAACTTTACAATCGAGTACACTATTAAAAAACAACATGCTGCCAACGCTGTTGTGGGCAGTTTATTTGATTCTTGATTTGAAGCCCGAAAAGAAATGAATTACAAGCACAGTATTTGGGTGAGTAAAATGATACTTTCTGACAACCGAAAGTCTGCAGTGCCTGTGGTTATATGCTGAAAAACAGGACTTTGCTGTTGCCAGTCTTCGACACATTTATCTACTGGGTGCGCCAAAATAAACTATGCACGTTTGGCAGGCCACAATAAATCGTACGCTGGACCGATTTTGAAGATTTATGACTAAGTACTTAGCAGAAAGCCTGAATTAGATTCTAGGACTTTTTGCAAATTTTTCCGTGTTCAATTTTTAGAGCTAGAAGCGAGTTTCTTCAATGTTCGTTTTCGAAAACATTGATATCGATAAGAAAACGTCGATCAAATTTTAAAAGATACAACATTAATAAACAAAGAGAAAACGTTTTTAGGGGCATCTGAGGGCTCAGTACGAACTCTCGTACAGCAGATTACAAACCACAAAAAAGTTCTCTCTTTGTCCATTCATGTCGATTCTTTAGAAAATTTGATCGATATTTTTTTATCGTTTTCAATGTTTTCGAAAACTAAATCTTAGGAAACTCGCTTCTAGCTCTAAAAACTGAAAATAAAAAAATTTACAAAAAATTCCAGTATCTAAATCAGGCTTTCTGCTAACGAATAAGCCATAAATCTTCAAAATCGGTCCAGTGTACGATTTATTGTGGCCTGCCAAACGTGCATAGTTTATTTTGGCGCACCCGGTATAGGGCTAATTCTTAGAAGTCTGTGTAGCAGCAGATATTACATGCAAATATGCTTTCAAAATCAAGCTGACTCAACATCAAGAACTTTTAAGATTTTCCCTCGAAAATCTAATTTGGCCTTTCAAATGTACTTGAAGGCAGTTTTAATGGTATAATAGCCAATAACTTTTTCACTACAATCCTCCAAACGTAGTAAGTTTTTATAGACCATCTGGTATGCATCAAATGTATTCGCTGATGGCTACCGTAATCTTTTGAGCTGAAAACGTTTCTTATTATTTTGAGACATTTCGTGTACTGATAACGCTAAAACCAATTATTAGCAATCTTATCTAGCAGGATAAGTACATTTCTTCTCATAAAACAGAGTAAATCATCGATAAGGAGGGCATGTTGTAAAACCCGGACCTTAAGACCCTAGGACCCTTGAGACCCCTAGGACCTTTACGTACTAGAAATGAAAAGGACCCTTAACACCAGAGTGTCATGATGAGGAAGTTGTGTATCATTGACTTCCCCTCTTCCATCCAATGAACTTCCACTCTTTCAAACCAATACCAGAACTGATGCAGAGAGTTTATACCATGAAGAAGTACTATTTTGAGTATCTCCTTTTGTGTTATTTTAAAGACTTTCTGCGTGAATAAAGGCATCCTGACGTTGGTTTGAACGGACGAAAGTTCGTAGGATGAAAGATGGGAACCTCATACAACACGCAGCCTCTTGTTTGACAGCTTGATGACATTGATCTATTGTTTGTCTGTGGTGATGTCCCTCTGGTGTTAAGGGTCCTTTCGATTTTTAGTACTTAAAGTTCCTAGGCGTCTCAGGGATCCTATGGTCTTACGGTCCGGTTTTTACAACATGCCGATAAAGAGATGACAGCAGACGTTCATTAGTATAACCTAATTACTCATACCAAAAAGTACATCCAAATGTTGAATAATTACATAAGCAGCCTTGGGAATGTTTTGTCTCATGAAGTAACTACACTTAAACATCTGCCTAGCATAGCAATAAGCCAATAAGTTCTTTTTAATCATCTGAAAATAACGCTAAGTCCGAGAAATCTAACGCTTAATACGAGAAGAGTAACGGCAAAGATGTTTAGTATTTTGGAAAGTTTGAATTAGCTGATAATCTTGAAAGATATGGATCCCTTAATTTACCAGAACTGTTTTTATTTTATATTCTTTACACACGGTAACCCCGTCAGCCAAGGCTGCTTTTCAGGGGGCCGTGGCGAAAAATTTGCAACTTTCGACTGGCAAAACCCCGAGATATAATCCAATACTTTAGCAATGGTTAACCAGCCGAAAGGTTTGACCTATATAGCCTAAGATTTCGACTGCAAATAGGACTAGTACAACAAGCTGGGCATATGACATTTCCACAGATAAGCCGCTCTCTTGTAGCAAGCCGTCTGATCCGCATGAAGTATGATCTGGAAGCGTATTCCCCTCAATTTATGTTTTTGCTGGCTAGAATAGTTTGAATACTCTCAAAAGAGTAATGAATTTACTTCCAAAAATTTTTATATTTGCAAAATAATTTTGCGTATTTTATCGTTTCACAGGCGATCTGCATTTGCTTTGAAGTTTTGTTTGCCCAGTTAAAAAAACACAAATTTGGTTGTCAAGTAAAACTGCCCTTGTTTGCTAAACATTCGTTTCCTGTTTTGCCAGGATTCAACCCATCACAGCGGAATATGTAAAAACATAACGGTCATGTGGCCGGTTGAATACAAAGCCGTACAAGCCATATTGTTAAAAATATATTAGAGTAAGTACATTCGTACTTTTTAAGAACCTTTTATTGATTTACGCCTTCTCGTTAAAAGAACAGTTGAACTAACCCGAGATGCTTTGAGAGATACATTTTATATACGACTCTAAAATTTCATTGATCCTAGAAAATTCTCTCAAAATTTTCTTCACAAGTTTCTCATATGGATTCTTGATAAGCAGCATAGCACCTCCAATAGTGAATGTCCAACTACTTTTTCTCAATGCAACATTCAAGGCAATAAATCCTTCCCTATTTTACAAATAATTGTACTCCACAAGACCTGTCGGACTAGTGGCCATATTCTTCTCACGACTGTCCGACGACCCTCTTTTGTCGAAGTCGTATCAGATATCTTCACTAGCTCGAGTTTAGCCCATGCCCATGTGGCGCGTTCATTCTTCTCAAAGTCAGTTCCATTTACAAAATAACTAGGTATACTCTGAAAGACTTGTCGGACTGGTGGCCATATTTTGTCATTACTGTCTGACGACTCCCTTTTGTCAAAGTCGTATCCGATATCCTCACTAGCTCGAGTTTAGATAGCCCATGTAGCGCGTTTATTCTTCTCAAAGTCAGTTCCATTTACAAAATAACTATACTCTGAAAGACTTGTCGGACTACTGGCGGTGCTCTTGTCACGACCATCAGACGACTCCCCTTCGTCAGAGTCGTATCCGATATCTTGATTGGCTTCAAGTTCTAATTTCATTTGTTGAATCCTTGATCTTAAGTCAATCATAGTCCTGGCAAGGTGTTTATCTTGAGATTTCATTTCCTTCAATTCATTCCGCACCCAATCTAATGCACTTTGCAAATTACTCATTCGTTCTTTGTGTGGTTTTTCCTCGCCAAATTGAAATTCCGGCTGGTTTATATCCGGGCTTTTGTTAACATCAGTCGCAATTCCTGAATATATGCAGAGATTTTCTGTTTCCAGCCCGCTATCAGATGATCCAGTGCTTAGCACTTCAGCATTAGGAACCGATTTCGGTCTTGTTTTGGGCATTTTATTGCTGCTCGTGTACTCGAAGAGGCAAAAGCAGCTTTTCTGGCTTTCAGTAATGGTTGAATCGCTTTCAGATTTTCAACAAGACCAGATGCTTCTACGTTGAACTACTTTTCAATCCAATGTTGCATTTGGCCTAGAAAACGTTTGAACCTTCTTAGTATGCACACCGTAAAAAACTGCAAATCGTGGCAGAGAAAGTAGCATATATTCAGCTGAAGTCTGCGAAGCTTAAAATTCCTTCTTTTGACAAATATAACAACTGCAACTGCAACAGGAGAAACCACTTCTGAACCAACTTTCGCGTCTACAATTTAATACTGGTCTCCCAAACTATTTGGCAGTAAATAATGCTATCTTCCCAATTTTCGATGGATGAATTCTTGTTACCTTCGATTTGTTTCTCCTGCACAAAGGCAGCAACACCTTTTGCAGCTTAAAGATCTCAAAACTGCCTTTCTTGCACTTCAGGCACAATCAAACCTCTCAAAAGATGGGCAGCTCTGGACTAATGTATCACAGTATAGGCACAACTGAATCTTTGAAAGATCCGCTCTTTTGGATCTGTTTTCCGTGGCCTGTAACAACAGCTCTCTTATAGTTGTGTATTTCAAAATTGCCTTTTTTGTTCTGTAGGTGAACCAAAGCTCTCGAAGGGTGTGCACAGTTCTGGACCAATTTGTCTTTTTGACTCTTTAAGGCAAATTGTGTCGCAGTGTTGGCACTACTGAATCTTCCAAGGATCCACTGTTTTGGACGAGTTTCTGTGGCATTAAAATAGCAGAAGTTTGGTGTTCTGTGTATCTCAAAATCGTCTTTCTTGCACTGTAGGAGATTCTCAATCTCTCGATGAATCCTCGGTTCTAAGCTAAATTTCTTGGCATGAAAAAGGAGCGCTTTAAATGTCGATATCCCATCAAAGCTGTTCTCCCAGCGCTGCAGGCACAACCAAAGCTCTCGAAAGATGCACAGTTCTGGAGCTATGTTTCCTTTCAGTGCAAATTAAATCGCACTGTAGGCACAAATGAAATTGTTGTTTGATTCACAGCTCTTTACTTTAGTAAATTTAGTTGCAATTCTCTTTTCACTCAGTTATAAAACACAGTTGGAAGTACAAAACATCTGAGATATTTCTGCAGAGACCAGAATATAACAGTGACTGTTACTGTTTCCTTGTCTTCTCAGTAAATAAACCTTGTAAGCTGAAAAGGAAAAATATTCAATTTAAACAGGAACGAAGAAA
>REGL01000305.1:126129-137895 GCA_004194395.1 Aurelia aurita complex sp. Pacific
GCCATTAGCAGTTGTTTCCCATATCTTGAGTCACGCAAAGCATGTCGGTTGACAATGGGTATTTAACGTCACGAAAAGCAACGAGTAATTGTATACTGCATTGGTGAATTTTATATACCAGGTAAGTCAAAAAATGCATCTGCTGTTTGTAAATCAGAAAATGTAGTGACCATGCTAGTCTACACGGAAACTAAGCTTTGATTTTTTTTGTTATAGCGCATATTAAAGCGATAAATGCTGAAGGAAATAAGAGCCATCAGAAAAATCATTCATAAAACGCTGAATCCTTATTGAGGCAAAAAAGGATTGCAAAGACACGGAAATTTAACTCTGTTTTGCTGTTTCTAAAATCTTGAGTCCTAGTTTGAGAGGTGTGTCACACCTGTAGGATTTACTTGAACTGAGGTGGTAGAGATTCTAGCCATGAAATGTCTTAACAACAAATTCTCAACATCGCCATATAAATATATTTATGATTTTCGCTGTAATCCAGTAATTTGAATTCAAACTAAGGAGCACATTATTTTTCAGCTGCTTGTTGGTTTTTGTAAAGAATTTTACCATTTGCACCGAAGCATATAAAGCGATTGAATTAGACAGAGATGCTTGGCGAAAATCACGGCAAGTGAATCCAGTAACTGGGCATTACGTCTCAGTCAGTGAGAGTAATCTTTAGCTATGCAATAGTGATCTGCAAAACAAGGACAGATTTTGTAAAACAATAGCATGAGCTGCTTTTGATTGACACACCTCATTTCAAAGCGATTAGCGATCGCAGACAAAGGAAATTTTCTCAACCAGTAATTCAAAACGAGCAGAGCCGCAAAAATTTCTCTGAGACCCAGGTAGCTATTTCGCTCGTTGTGCATTCCAGAAATTGTTTTTAAAAGCAAACATGAGCATAGGTCGAAAGAAGAAGGATATATCTACACATCTGCCACGGGCATTTAATTTATTTGGTTCAGAAGCCGATCGGGATGGGAGGCGTCTAAATTCTCTTATAGTTTTGGGTGTGATTAAAATACTTATTGCTCAGCTTCTGAACCAAAGAAATAATATGCCCGTGGTAGATGTGTAGATATATCCTCCTTCTTTCGACATATGCTCGTGTTTGCTCTTAAAAACAATTTCTGGAATGCACAACGAGCGTGATAGCTACCTAGGTTTCAGAGAAACTTTTGCGGCTTTCATTGTTTTGAATTACTGGTTGAGGGAATTTCCTTTGTCTGCGGTCGCTAATCGCTTTGAATTCAGGTGTCAACAAAAACAACTCATGCCATTGTCTTACAAAATCTGTCCTTGTTTGATCTGCAATCATTTGTCTCGATCTTACTACCGGGTGAGTAAAAAAGGCCTGGAATTTGAGAGGCTCATCATTATTCGCCTTCTCCGCCTTCGGCAGATTGCTCATCAACATGTGATATCTGTCTCCGTAAATTTCGGTCTTTGACAGCAGTATTCTACGAAACCAGGTTTCGTCCAGTCCAATGGCTGATGTTGTCTCGCCAGCATTTTGGTTGCTCTCCTCTGCCTCTTTTTCCTTCTATCATTCCTTCCAGGCAGATATTGCTGCTACCTTGAGTAGAGCGTTTGGTGTGACCATAGAGCTTCAAGACTTTGGATTTGATTGTGGATGTGATGGGAATTAGTTTTGAGAAGCTACTACTCCCTGAATATCTATATAAGCAATGATATTTCACAATACCTGATTGAATAGCTAATATGTTCAATTATTCTCAGAATTTTTCCTGGCTGAAATCGGTCCGTTCAGATTCTACAAGGGATTTTCTAAAAAAAGTCCCTTCGAGAAACCTTGAAAAACGTGCTAAAATCGTGAGCAAGTTTCCCTAATATTTTTCCTTACAGCAGCAGCAATGACTCGAGCACGCTTTAGCACATACTATCCGCTTGGGGGGGGGGGGGAATGAAGAAGTCTTCCCCCTAGTATGAGTAACTTATTCAGGGGGATTCATTTCATTTCTCTCAATTGCAGCAAGTCTTTTTAGATCAAGACAAATCTTAGAATAAAGGAAAATGTGCAACTTCAAAGTCATTTGGCTTGAAATATTTCAGTGCTTCAGTAGACTCATTACATAAGTTTCAGCATCGCTCGTTGAATTGAACGGTTATCGCTCATACTGAGAAAATAAAAAATCAGATTAAAAATTTTGAATGAATACAAGGAATTACGTCCTAAGCCTAGTGCTCCAGTACAAAATCTTTCAGTACCCCAGTTCAAGCTGAGACTCAGACTGAGCCATTGTTTGAAAGGGGGAGAGTAGATTCAAATCTGAAGTGCACAATGGCTTTGAACAAGTTGTTATAGCTGTACCAGAAGTCTTTGAGGTCCTCTCCCCTACGTCCCTTTTCGTTTTTTTGGTGTCATTTGTTTCTTTTCCCTCTATCTTTGGTTTAATCTGGTTTCTCCCAGATCTGTGTGCGTGATGACNATTGGAATGCATAGTTTCGCAAGGAAAAGGCGAAAAATGATGGGGAAAGTATGATATGCCATTCATAGCAGTATAATCTTGCGTTTTATCATCAATGATACCAACCCCGGATTTGTCCTTCAAGTCAACCGTATAATTGTTAGTGCCCACTAGTGCCATTGAAGGTGGAGACCAAATGACTGTGTCTTCAGATGGCACATGTAAATAGTATCTCTTTTTCATTCAGAATTAGATGTTGTTGTTGTTTAGAAATGGTCGCTTCAGTCAAAATTCTAATGTTTCCTTCAACGTCATTTCATGATCAAATCATTAGTTCTTATCATAGCTCACGATAAAGTTCAACATTCTGACCTTAACCTCTCTTCATTCATTCAATAATTGATAATTATATTCTGGGATCAGCCCAATTGGAGGTAATCGGTCTGTTCACCTCAAACACGAAGCTAAAGTAATTAGACTGTATTCATGAGCGCTAACTGTTATATCTACGCCACACCTGAAATTATAGGGGAGGGGGCATTATGATTACTCTCGTCAACGTTTGGCTTTTGGTTCGATGTGCAATTGTAGAATAGGAAATTTATCTCAAAATGGAAATTTATACCAGTGATGCATTGCAACCGCTCGTTGTCGCTTATGAGCCTATCGCACAATAATTGCCAGACGTGGCTAACAATCCTTACTATCAGGTTAGCAATGAAGCCAAACTATCGTTGACTTTTCTTGAGAAAAAGAGCGGGGAACCAGGGAGTTCTTCATAACATTTTGAAAATTCTATTTTTTGTTTCCAACTCCCTTTCTTGGCAAAAAGCTTGAAAACAGCAAAAGCTCCTTCAGCATGACGCGAAATGTAATACAAAGTTCAAGTATTTCTCTTGAAAGACTATATATATCAACTTGTAGCGACTGCAAGTGGAATGCTATATTCATACATTAGGCAATGTGAAAATAAACGCCAATACGAGCAAATGCAAGGCTTGCAAGAACCTCAAAATGCCCTTCGACACAAAGCAAAACATCTCAAAAAGTCAGATTTGTCTCTCTAAAGATTACATTTATATCGGTATCAGATGTAATAAGCAGGACCCTAATGATAACAATATTGTAAATTTTGATAGGTTATCCTGTTGAAATATTCGTAAATTATTATTATTATTTATGCAATACACGATGTTCTATTTATATATCCAACAGTTTAATAATAAAATGCCAAGCCAAGAAAGTGAAAGGCTTACAAAACGTTAAAAACGCTCTGAATTTTTCCCCTTAGAAGCAAAATGTGATGAATACATTGGTGATTTATTGAATATATTGTATATATTGAAATCCGTCTAGAATAAGATGTCATCTGAGATTTGCAATGACGCTAAATTCCTTTGCAAAACACTTTTATTGTTGGTATTCGCGGGCATTTGCAGGTGACATCTAATTTGAGACAGACTATAGACAATTAGATGCAAAACCAAACGCTCAAATGTTCTCCATCAAAATAAAGCAAAATGTAGAAGAAATTTATTATCTGTCTCTTGAAAGACTATATATATCACTATCACTTCTAAAAGTACGATGCAATATTTATATCAGAAAATTTAAACAATAAAATGACAAGAAAATGAAGTCCATAAAATACCTGTTTGCGTTGTTCATTCTCTCTCCATCTGAATTTAAATTATTCGATAAATCAACTGACACTCTGAGACCACGAATCTAGTTAAATATGCTGAAAGTGATACGAAGAACTCAGCCACATCAAAATAAGTTTAAAAGACACGTGTCCTTTCAGCAGACAAAGGAACAACACATCTTGCAGGCTTGAGTCACAACAAATAAATGAATCCGAAACCATCTGCGCATGCTAATAATGGATGTCTAGGAACTATGTTAGGTTTTAAGGGGGTTTGCAAGGAAGTAATATATAAGATAGGATGGGGGTCGCCTGAGCATTATAAGAAGTGCAGCTGGAATTTGGTTAAAGGGAGTACAAAGACCACCATCCTTTGCCATCGTTTGTCTTCGTTTTTATGAATTTTGTACAGTCAGTTATTCCGGAAGCTGTGCAGAGCAAGTCGCTGACTTCGTGCAAAGCATGCTGCTCTTCAAAAGTGACATTGAAGCCACAAGTATCCATTGCTTAGAAGGATGCTTAGACTGATTACACTTCGTCGTAAATTTCACCCATTTTTTGTATTTTGATTTCAACCTTAGCAAGTCCATTCAATTCAATAAATAATTCTATTCAGTAGATAAGTAAGTAATTGCGAGCGAAAACTGGGACGAATTGTAATAAGTCTAAGAAGGATATACTTCGGAAGCAAAAAGCCTGTGCGTAGATATGTTTGATCTTCTCCTTTTAACTCTCGCCATTTTTTGCCATCCGAAAGAGATTGAGTTGTCTATTTTCAACAAACGCTTCACCATTTTCAAGATGAACTTGCTGAAAGTCTCTTCGGGAAAAACGGGATAAGGGAAAAAGAGGAAAAATGTCTCTCGCTTGTTCCCTTCTCCCATTTTTTTTTCCGCGTGAGAGACTTGTAGCAAGTTCATTTTCAAAATGGATGCAAGTGAAAATTTATTGAGATGTCAGGAATTAATGGACTTGGGTGGACATGTCCACTGCACTTTGGTCAGTTTGGTATTCCTTCAGCAAAGATGATGCAAAAGACATTAGGTATACCTTCAGGCAGTCAATTCTATGCCTTGTCCACCCCTCTTTTATGGCTGACGCCATCTCTGATTGACATACAGTAGGTTACTGATGAAGACAGGGCAGCATAAAGGCAAGGGTTAGCGTAGTTTGTCCACTTTTGTGAGTTTCGTCCATAGAGATAGGTTCTCTATGGTTTCGTCTATGTTGCTTGAAATATTTTTGTCTAAGATTGACTTCACATCACAGCCTTCTATTCAAGCATTGTTTCAGGTGACATGGACAAACAGCAAACATTTATTTCACATGATCAAATATTTCTTCTCTTCTTTGCATTTCTGATTCTAGTCTTGAAGTGTCTCAAAGGTGATATTCAATGTTCCTCTGGTTCTGAATACTCTACTTTCGATGCAGTTTATTTAGCTGACAGGGGTATTTACATCTCTGTCTGAGAACACGTTATTTGTCTATTTGTAAGGTGTCCGTTACATTTTTAGCTGAATCGTTAAACTTAGCAATTCACTCTATATTTTACCGGGTGTCCCAAAAAGTGCTCCTGTTTGGAAAAACACCAAAACTTGATTGCATGGCTGATTTCAAAATGTCTTTTTTGGGAAGCAGATCAAATAACAAATAATTTCTTCAGTCATGTGATCTTGTGATTGGTTTAAAATGATCAAAGTTAGCTCTTCTTAGTGCTGCCATTAATTTTGTTTAGTACCATATGCTCACGAAAACTATCACTGTAGACTTGTAACGAAATATCTCCAAGTAATGGCAAGATTATTGTGTTGCTTAAAGAGCATAGCTCAGAATAAGATTTTCAATCTTTAATTCTATACCCTAAAAGTAACGAAAACGAATATCTTATAATCCTTAAGATGATAAGAAAATTCTATGATCATTCCGATAATCGAGTTTTAGTGATTTTTTAAATGACCAACAGAAAACGCTTTGCAAGGCCAACAGAAAACGCTTTTCGAAACGAAAATGAGATTGAGGCAAGTGAATGTTGAAGATCATCAGTATTTTCAAAATCAGGATGAAAATTAGTTTTTTCTTTGTGGCTGGGTATGCTGTGCAAATGAATTTTTCATCTTACAGATGACCTCTCCTTCAATGAAGAAAATGTCGATGCACATTAAATGTACAAAACAGCAGCCGATTGCGGCGGAGGTTTAACCATCGAAATATTAAAAATTAAAATTTAGCAATTACAAGAAAACCCCCAAAAGACGTGTGTTTTTATTCCTTCATTATTCATTAAACTTTTGTTTACAAAATAATTTGTGAGATTCTGTGGTTTATGTAAAAGCCATGTGTGGCCTATTGAACGAGATAAACAAAAAGAGCGTCGCATATTCATGAATTCTAAATGAACTAATTTGTTTGTGAACTTCTAGACATCTTTAGCACCGTCTTCAACATGAAGCACAATCATTAGCACGCTGACATCTGTAAAAACATGGCTCCTTTTTCGATATCAACCTAACAACTGTTCACCTTCTTCTGTTTCTCCAAGAGATAAACTTCTCTGTACAAGCGAGATCAAGCCATGTCAGCTCTTAAGATAGCCGCTTATGGAACTTATCTATGTTTAATGATATTTTTAACCATATTGGTATTTGTGAAACGCTGTTTTTTCATTGTAATGTTGTTGTGGTAGGTCTTAGAAGATCTGCTAAATAGGACTGAGAATTGATAGGGAGTGTTTAAAATAACCGCTATTAATCTTAAGAGAAGCCTAACATATAATCTTAGATCAGATAAAATATCGAAAAATTTCCTGACATAAGATCTTTCAATTAAAAACATAGCTAGGGTTGTTTTTCGTAATAACTTGAATGCAGATTTTGTGATTATAAGAAAAAATAGTTTGCTGTTGTCGCATCATGATGGACTAAAATATGTTCTTTTCATTAGATTAATCGGATGAAAGTATCAACCATATGGACATCGGAGGAAAGTAATCTGAGATTAAAAAAGATCTTTCACATCAATTTAACTGAAAACAAGGTCTTCTCTAAACTGCTTTTAGACGATATTAATTATTACAAAGAACACTGTAAAAGAAGGAGTTTTCGCAGGAAAAACGTTAGCTTTTTTTCACGGTTTAACGCAAATCTGCGAAAGTCTATTCCGTGAAAAGACCCAAAAATTTAGAATTCCCGTAAACTAATTCCTACTTCCAGCAAACTTTCTTGCTTAGGCCATCCGTGAAATTTTTTAAACTAAAGAAAATTCATTCCAAGAAAGGCCTCACGCCCAAATGTCTTCCTCTAATGTTTATTTCTCATTTAAACCATGAGCGATAGGCAATAAAACTTTCACACACTTGGTGTCCTAAAGCTCATGTTTAAACTCTCTTTGATGGTTCAAGATCTTAGGTTTCTTATGTAGTATTTATTGATTTATGCAGCAGATGAATTGACATTGTATCAACGTTTTAAAACATTAAACTGACAAACCAACTTCACAACCACCTTGCGATACACCATCATCTGGATGCTACAAAAAGGAGTTTCTACAGTACACTCTTTTCTTTTTATAAGAATACTGTTTATAAGAACATTCAGGCTCAGAATCATCCAATTTTTAAGAATATCATAAGAATATTGCCAGCCTCAGCTGGCATATTTGTGTCTCATTTTTCAGCAGTTGCCTGTTTTGTGATGCTCATAAGAGAATCGCATGACTGACATAAATACTTTAAGAAAATGTTCAGGCTCAAAACAAAACTTTCTTAAGAATCTCGAGGCTGGACAAAATTTAAAATATTCTTATTAAAAAAAGAGTGTAAGTTCGTCAAGCAAAACAGATGTCCAAAGCCAAAAGAGATCCTCTTGCTAGCTTCTCACTTCTTCAAGGAAAATGCCAACACTTTCTTGAGGTCAATACTGTGAATTGGATTCTGTCAATATTTTGCGACCGTACAATGTTATAATTGTATGTTCAATTCCCTCGATATGTTCCACGATATTTCAAATACGTTGGATGTTTGATGTTCAAAATTGCATCTGTCATGTTCATAACTGCATTTGATGTACATTGTGGCCCCATAACATAGATTTTGCTTTCAAGTTGCACTCACATTATCTTTCTTTCAAACATTGCTTCAAATCAGAATTTTATATCTTGCTTTATCTTTGTGAAGTTTGGAAGAATTCCTGCAACAAAACTTTAAATGTTAACATGCATGATTCCACAAAACGAATTACATAATACAGTATACAGTAATTAATTGAAATGAGAAGTAACGTTAGGACACAAAAAGAGAAGATCTTCTAAAGAAAAATCTTTGGCTATAAGACTCTTGACAGAATTCATTCAACCAAAATCATATGATAACAAATTTGTGAATTTCTGCAGTTTTTTCATCAAAGAAAGGAAAATGGTTATGCACTAAATCAAAAAAGATTTGGTAAACAAAACCCAAATTTTTTCAAATGTTTGTTATGAAGCAATTGCTGGTTAAAAAGAACCATAAATCACCCTTATCTTTAAGAACACAAAATGCAGTTACTGAACAATGCTGGATGTTTAAATGCTCAAGATGTACAGAGTTAGATAAAATCTGTTTCAGCATTACATGCTGAGTACACAGCCGTTTTCTTGGAATGGCTTGTCAAATCAAATATCCACAATATCTAAAGGACTAATAACATATCACACAGCATTACCTTGCATAATATCTAAGGGAATGAAAGCATGACGCAAAGACCATTGCGATCCATGCCATATGAGGTTCTGTTGCTTTGAACCTACCTAATCTCCTTGCGACATTCACTTTCTTCTCAAGAACTTTTTGCTGTCTTTTACAAACACCTTAAAAAAATTTGATACAAATCATTACTGATAAAATGGTTTCAACAAAAGGCTATGAGAGCTTTTACAAATAAAAGACATTATTTAAACTATTTCGAAAAGAAAAGGACTCATCAAGGTAAAATATTTCACTTTTATTTAATACATCAACACCAACCTTAGTACAGTAGATAAAAAAATTGTATCTAATACTATTGCTCACTCCTCAGGAGAATACAGTAAATCACTACCCTAACAACAATTCAGTTAGAAGTCTCACATACTGTAATATCAAGATGGCTGCATCAAATAAACAGTGCATGCAAAATAAAGGTGTTCACAATAAATACTCCAATTTAATAGTACCAATCTGTCTGCAATGTGTCAATCTTTCTTTCCGCACCATTTCATTACAATGAACCACATTTCAAATTCATTCTACCAGCTGCTTCATTGCCAAAATTTCATTACTTTTTTGAGACATCCAGTACACTACTTACAGCAACTTCTGTATGCCAACACAAATATAAGGTGTACAGTATGTCTCCCAGCTTATGTGGCAGCAAAAATGAATTTTAGAAATGCACCAAAACACATTGTACCTGTTACTCTTCTGTTTAGCATCCTGCCTTGTGTATCCATAAACTGACTTAAGAATAAGACATCCTATTTGAAAGAAAACAAAATATGATACAAGGGCACAAAAGATTCACACAAATTTCTTTCAGGATCACATGGAGTTTCATCTGCACTGGATTAAGTAAAATTAAGATAATTGCATTATAAATGAAGCACACATTTTGGTAGAACTCTTATTACCCCGCCACTAAGAAACCAACTGATAAGGAACTGCAGCCACCCAGATGGCACCATATAGTCATTGTCCAAAATTTGGTTTAATATAAGATTTATATAATATTTACTCTATAAGAAACCAAGCAGCCTGGCTTGACAAAATGACTTTCTTAGTGACGGGGTAATACTGTACTTACAGCACGATATATTCAATGGTATTTCCTTTTGGAGCTGTCTTCGTAAAATTTGAAAGAATTCTTGAGACTTTACAGTACAGGCCTTGTGCACATTAACATGGTTTCCTGCCTAAGAATTGTTTTGTAAACAAAGTTAAGGTACAGTCATTCATATGGCTCAAGAAGTCTCATAATGTAATGAATTATTTTCATGTGCACGAGATCTGTACTGTACAAGATGTTTTATGAATTCTCAAGAAAAGGTCCTTGAGCTACAAAGGTAATGTAAGCTGTAATGTCTCGTTCAATTCCTACTCTGACCATCCCCCTCCTGGGCAGCCTGGGGGTCAGCAAAAAATCCTTGCTCAAATGCCTGGGGGCCAGGGAAAAATCGGTGGTCAAATGCCCGGGGGCCAGGCAATAAGAAAATGCCATATTCCCAGTTACTGTATATAAGCAAAAGCTCCTGTTCTAGTCAAATGCTATTCAAATGCCCGGGGGCCGGGGAAAAATCTGCGGTCAAATGCCCGGGGGCCAGAAATATTTTTCGTGCAAATGCCCAGGGGTGTCCCGGGGGGATGGTCAGAGTAGGAATTGAACGAGACATAAGCTTGACATCTATTGCAGAAAACCCAACAACCAACCACCAAATGATTATATCAAAACCATTCATTAACCTTGTATGTAAATGAAATTCCTCTGCTGCAAATAGGACATCCATGTGAAGCTGGCTCTGGTAGATTTTCTTTTGTTAGTTCTGATGCTTTTATTGCTACAAATGAATACAAAATAATCATCAGAGTTAGTGATTAAGATTAAATTCAAAATCTGTTCATGGTTCAAAAAGACTATTTTATTTTAGCCAAAATACAAAAAGAATAAATATATTTAACCCGGGGGAGGTACTTGATTTTCAGTTGAACGCCAAGACTCCAAGAAAAACAATTTTCACCCGGCTTTAGACATTTTTCCTCAAAATGATAGCCTGCTTTAGAAAAGAACAGCGAAAAGCATATACCCCAAAATGTAAAAATTCTTCAAAAAACAATGAAATAACACTTTTGACAACTGGCTTTAGAAAAATTGCCTTCTTTGGATACCCAGCATAAGAAAAAAGAGGTGAAAATGATACCTGGAAAGGAGTGCACATCCCATCAGTAAAATATACTTACGCCCTGGGAAATTTGGTGAAAAAGTGACCTAAATTTCAACATATACCTATCTATTATAATATCATTTAGCTTATTGACTTCCTAAAGAAGTGTCAATTATTAACTAAAATAGAAGCAAATATGTATCCTAGGCCTATCCTTTGTTATAACTTTGTGAACAATTTGGATTTGAATTGGATATCTTTACATACTTAGATTTTCTGCTCTCTCTCTCTGCAAATGCAATTATTCTTACTAATTACATATAAAGAAGGCTTCATTTTGAATCTTTAAACAAAGTCAGCTAGAATGGCTTATTTATGATAAGAAGTTTGGCCCAATCTTGTCTTCTCTCTGTTTCTGGGCCTACATTTTTAAGTCAACATCAACATTGCAGATAAATAATTGCAATCAAATCACTCACCTGTTCGCGAAGATAAAGAAAATGACCTGGATTGTGTTAGCAATCTTGATGCATTTCTTATTATTTTGAAGACTGCTGAAAAGCTAACGCCACTTTGGAATGACATCTTGTTTCTTGATATCTCTTTGCCCACGAAGAAAGTCTTTTTTGTTCTTTTTTGGAAGGACTTTTTAAAATGCCTCGTATCCAAACATTTTTGCACATTGTTGTTGTTGCTGTTGAGGAGGGCCTAGCCACAAATGTTGTTTTTGTTGCCCACATGCTCCCAAGAATGTCGCAGACTTTGGTGATGTGAAGCGCCAGTGGCAGATCTCCAGGATAC
>REGL01000305.1:137968-151063 GCA_004194395.1 Aurelia aurita complex sp. Pacific
CTGTATGCCAACACAAATATAAGGTGTACAGTATGTCTCCCAGCTTATGTGGCAGCAAAAATGAATTTTAGAAATGCACCAAAACACATTGTACCTGTTACTCTTCTGTTTAGCATCCTGCCTTGTGTATCCATAAACTGACTTAAGAATAAGACATCCTATTTGAAAAAAAAATATGATACAAGGGCACAAAAGATTCACACAAATTTCTTTCAGGATCACATGGAGTTTCATCTGCACTGGATTAAGTAAAATTAAGATAATTGCATTATAACTGAAGCACACATTTTTGTAGAACTACAGTATCACCCCGCCACTAAGAAACCAACTGATAAGGAACTGCAGCCATCCAGATGGCACCATATAGTCATTGTCCAAAATTTGGTTTAATATAAGATTCATATAATATTTACTCTATAAGAAACCAAGCAGCCTGGCTTGACAAAATGACTTTCATAGTGGTGGGGTAATACTGTACTTACAGCACGATATATTCAATGGTATTTCCTTTTGGAGCTGTCTTCGTAAAATTTGAAAGAATTCTTGAGACTTTACAGTACAGGTCTTGTGCACATTAACATGGTTTCCTGCCTAAGAATTGTTTTGTAAACAAAGTTAAGGTACAGTCATTCATATGGCTCAAGAAGTCTCATAATGTAAAGAATTATTTTCATGTGCACGAGATCTGTACTGTACAAGATGTTTTATGAATTCTCAAGAAAAGGTCCTTGAGCTACAAAGATAATGTAAGCTGTAATGTCTCGTTTAATTCCTACTCTGACCATCCTCCCCCCCTGGGCAGCCCAGGGGTCAGCAAAAAATCCTTGCTCAAATGCCCGGGGGCTGGGGGAAAATCGTTGGTCAAATGCCCGGGGGCTGGGCAATAAGAAAATACCATATTCCCAGTTACTGTATATAAGCAAAAGCTCCTGTTCTAGTCAAATGCTATTCAAATGCCCGGGGGCCGTGGAAAAATCTGCGGTCAAATGCCCGGGGGCCGGAAATATTTTTCGTGCAGATGCCCAGGGGTGTCCCGGGGATGGTCAGGGTAGGAACTGAATGAGACATAAGCTTGACATCTATTGCAGAAAACCCAACAACCACCACCAAATGATTATATCAAAACCATTCATTAACCTTGTATGTAAATGAAATTCCTCTGCTGCAAATAGGACATCCATGTGAAGCTGGCTCTGGTAGATTTTCTTTTGTTAGTTCTGATGCTTTTATTGCTACAAATGAATACAAAATAATCATTAGAGCTAGTGATTAAGATTAAATTCAAAATCTATGGTTCAAAAAGACTATTTTATTTTAGCCAAAATACAAAAAGAATAAATATATTTAACCCGGGGGAGGTACTTGATTTTCAATTGAACGCCAAGACTCCAAGAAAAACAATTTTCACCCGGCTTTAGACATTTTTCCTCAAAATGATAGCCTGCTTTAGAAAAGAACAGCGAAAAGCATATACCCCAAAATGTAAAAATTCTTCAAAAAACAATGAAATAACACTTTTGACAACTGGCTTTAGAAAAATTGCCTTCTTTGGATACCCAGCATAAGAAAAAAGAGGTGAAAATGATACCTGGAAAGGAGTGCACATCCCATCAGTAAAATATACTTACGCCCTGGGAAATTTGGTGAAAAAGTGACCTAAATTTCAACATATACCTATCTATTATAATATCATTTAGCTTATTGACTTCCTAAAGAAGTGTCAATTATTAACTAAAATAGAAGCAAATATGTATCCTAGGCCTATCCTTTGTTATAACTTTGTGAACAATTTGGATTTGAATTGGATATCTTTACATACTTAGATTTTCTGCTCTCTCTCTCTGCAAATGCAATTATTCTTACTAATTACATATAAAGAAGGCTTCATTTTGAATCTTTAAACAAAGTCAGCTAGAATGGCTTATTTATGATAAGAAGTTTGGCCCAATCTTGTCTTCTCTCTGTTTCTGGGCCTACATTTTGAAGTCAACATCAACATTGCAGATAAATAATTGCAATCAAATAATTCACCTGTTCGCGAAGATAAAGAAAATGACCTGGATTGTGTTAGCAATCTTGATGCATTTCCTATTATTTTGAAGACTGCTGAAAAGCTAACNATTCCCTCGATATGTTCCACGATATTTCAAATACGTTGGATGTTTGATGTTCAAAATTGCATCTGTCATGTTCATAACTGCATTTGATGTACATTGTGGCCCCATAACATAGATTTTGCTTTCAAGTTGCACTCACATTATCTTTCTTTCAAACATTGCTTCAAATCAGAATTTTATATCTTGCTTTATCTTTGTGAAGTTTGGAAGAATTCCTGCAACAAAACTTTAAATGTTAACATGCATGATTCCACAAAACGAATTACATAATACAGTATACAGTAATTAATTGAAATGAGAAGTAACGTTAGGACACAAAAAGAGAAGATCTTCTAAAGAAAAATCTTTGGCTATAAGACTCTTGACAGAATTCATTCAACCAAAATCATATGATAACAAATTTGTGAATTTCTGCAGTTTTTTCATCAAAGAAAGGAAAATGGTTATGCACTAAATCAAAAAAGATTTGGTAAACAAAACCCAAATTTTTTCAAATGTTTGTTATGAAGCAATTGCTGGTTAAAAAGAACCATAAATCACCCTTATCTTTAAGAACACAAAATGCAGTTACTGAACAATGCTGGATGTTTAAATGCTCAAGATGTACAGAGTTAGATAAAATCTGTTTCAGCATTACATGCTGAGTACACAGCCGTTTTCTTGGAATGGCTTGTCAAATCAAATATCCACAATATCTAAAGGACTAATAACATATCACACAGCATTACCTTGCATAATATCTAAGGGAATGAAAGCATGACGCAAAGACCATTGCGATCCATGCCATATGAGGTTCTGTTGCTTTGAACCTACCTAATCTCCTTGCGACATTCACTTTCTTCTCAAGAACTTTTTGCTGTCTTTTACAAACACCTTAAAAAAATTTGATACAAATCATTACTGATAAAATGGTTTCAACAAAAGGCTATGAGAGCTTTTACAAATAAAAGACATTATTTAAACTATTTCGAAAAGAAAAGGACTCATCAAGGTAAAATATTTCACTTTTATTTAATACATCAACACCAACCTTAGTACAGTAGATAAAAAAATTGTATCTAATACTATTGCTCACTCCTCAGGAGAATACAGTAAATCACTACCCTAACAACAATTCAGTTAGAAGTCTCACATACTGTAATATCAAGATGGCTGCATCAAATAAACAGTGCATGCAAAATAAAGGTGTTCACAATAAATACTCCAATTTAATAGTACCAATCTGTCTGCAATGTGTCAATCTTTCTTTCCGCACCATTTCATTACAATGAACCACATTTCAAATTCATTCTACCAGCTGCTTCATTGCCAAAATTTCATTACTTTTTTGAGACATCCAGTACACTACTTACAGCAACTTCTGTATGCCAACACAAATATAAGGTGTACAGTATGTCTCCCAGCTTATGTGGCAGCAAAAATGAATTTTAGAAATGCACCAAAACACATTGTACCTGTTACTCTTCTGTTTAGCATCCTGCCTTGTGTATCCATAAACTGACTTAAGAATAAGACATCCTATTTGAAAAAAAAATATGATACAAGGGCACAAAAGATTCACACAAATTTCTTTCAGGATCACATGGAGTTTCATCTGCACTGGATTAAGTAAAATTAAGATAATTGCATTATAACTGAAGCACACATTTTTGTAGAACTACAGTATCACCCCGCCACTAAGAAACCAACTGATAAGGAACTGCAGCCATCCAGATGGCACCATATAGTCATTGTCCAAAATTTGGTTTAATATAAGATTCATATAATATTTACTCTATAAGAAACCAAGCAGCCTGGCTTGACAAAATGACTTTCATAGTGGTGGGGTAATACTGTACTTACAGCACGATATATTCAATGGTATTTCCTTTTGGAGCTGTCTTCGTAAAATTTGAAAGAATTCTTGAGACTTTACAGTACAGGTCTTGTGCACATTAACATGGTTTCCTGCCTAAGAATTGTTTTGTAAACAAAGTTAAGGTACAGTCATTCATATGGCTCAAGAAGTCTCATAATGTAAAGAATTATTTTCATGTGCACGAGATCTGTACTGTACAAGATGTTTTATGAATTCTCAAGAAAAGGTCCTTGAGCTACAAAGATAATGTAAGCTGTAATGTCTCGTTTAATTCCTACTCTGACCATCCTCCCCCCCTGGGCAGCCCAGGGGTCAGCAAAAAATCCTTGCTCAAATGCCCGGGGGCTGGGGGAAAATCGTTGGTCAAATGCCCGGGGGCTGGGCAATAAGAAAATACCATATTCCCAGTTACTGTATATAAGCAAAAGCTCCTGTTCTAGTCAAATGCTATTCAAATGCCCGGGGGCCGTGGAAAAATCTGCGGTCAAATGCCCGGGGGCCGGAAATATTTTTCGTGCAGATGCCCAGGGGTGTCCCGGGGATGGTCAGGGTAGGAACTGAATGAGACATAAGCTTGACATCTATTGCAGAAAACCCAACAACCACCACCAAATGATTATATCAAAACCATTCATTAACCTTGTATGTAAATGAAATTCCTCTGCTGCAAATAGGACATCCATGTGAAGCTGGCTCTGGTAGATTTTCTTTTGTTAGTTCTGATGCTTTTATTGCTACAAATGAATACAAAATAATCATCAGAGTTAGTGATTAAGATTAAATTCAAAATCTGTTCATGGTTCAAAAAGACTATTTTATTTTAGCCAAAATACAAAAAGAATAAATATATTTAACCCGGGGGAGGTACTTGATTTTCAGTTGAACGCCAAGACTCCAAGAAAAACAATTTTCACCCGGCTTTAGACATTTTTCCTCAAAATGATAGCCTGCTTTAGAAAAGAACAGCGAAAAGCATATACCCCAAAATGTAAAAATTCTTCAAAAAACAATGAAATAACACTTTTGACAACTGGCTTTAGAAAAATTGCCTTCTTTGGATACCCAGCATAAGAAAAAAGAGGTGAAAATGATACCTGGAAAGGAGTGCACATCCCATCAGTAAAATATACTTACGCCCTGGGAAATTTGGTGAAAAAGTGACCTAAATTTCAACATATACCTATCTATTATAATATCATTTAGCTTATTGACTTCCTAAAGAAGTGTCAATTATTAACTAAAATAGAAGCAAATATGTATCCTAGGCCTATCCTTTGTTATAACTTTGTGAACAATTTGGATTTGAATTGGATATCTTTACATACTTAGATTTTCTGCTCTCTCTCTCTGCAAATGCAATTATTCTTACTAATTACATATAAAGAAGGCTTCATTTTGAATCTTTAAACAAAGTCAGCTAGAATGGCTTATTTATGATAAGAAGTTTGGCCCAATCTTGTCTTCTCTCTGTTTCTGGGCCTACATTTTTAAGTCAACATCAACATTGCAGATAAATAATTGCAATCAAATCACTCACCTGTTCGCGAAGATAAAGAAAATGACCTGGATTGTGTTAGCAATCTTGATGCATTTCTTATTATTTTGAAGACTGCTGAAAAGCTAACGCCACTTTGGAATGACATCTTGTTTCTTGATATCTCTTTGCCCACGAAGAAAGTCTTTTTTGTTCTTTTTTGGAAGGACTTTTTAAAATGCCTCGTATCCAAACATTTTTGCACATTGTTGTTGTTGCTGTTGAGGAGGGCCTAGCCACAAATGTTGTTTTTGTTGCCCACATGCTCCCAAGAATGTCGCAGACTTTGGTGATGTGAAGCGCCAGTGGCAGATCTCCAGGATACCTACATTTCAAACCCAAGACACAGAATCAGTTTTTGCTCCTGGATCGTGCTCCGTTGCGTCGAAGTCACTCGAAGTCGTGCTCTTCTGCTTGGAGATGTGATGCTTTTTAATTTTGGCCTGGTTTTGCTTGCAGATGAGATCTTTGTGAAACTGGGAGTATTCAGATCCAACCAGGAATCTGTTGTCAAGGAAAAGAAATGTTTGCATGACCAATGCACGCAATAGAGAAACAAGTAATGTAAAACACAAAGAACCAAAATTTACGTGCAATATTGCGATTGCCATTCAATCACCCACCCACCAGCCATTTTCAATATAAAAGTGAAAGTTGCATAGATGCCTTCAATTTTGCCAATTCTGTTTTGCCAATTTTTTAAAACTCAGGCCTGACCAAGCCTTTAGCAATCTGGCTTTTTAGCCTCAACCAGTCCTCAACCAAGCCGTGAAGTTCATCAATCATTGTTGCAAACTGCGCCATTTCTTTCTTTGGCCCAATCTCATTGATTTTAGAAATGAAATTTGTTTTCCATTGCTGTGGCTTTGTGCCTAGAATTATTAAATTGCAACATTCAAGAATTCCAAGGTGCGTCCCCTCTACAAAATATTTCAAGCTTTATGCTGGGACAAGAAATTACTTTGCGGCCAGTGTTGTATACTTGAATGGTAGTAAACAAATCAAGCACCAGAATTCAAATAGATGCACATCTAATGAAGATATAAAATGGACAATACAACACAAAAGGAGATTAACTATGTGGCCACAAAATTATCTGAAAGGAAATTTGAGGTGTGATGAGATTTACATGCAGCAAAGAAACCTGTCGTCATCTTCTGATTCCAGCTCACAACTGGTAATGAAATTCACATATTAGTTGTCTTCAACTTGAGTATTATTGCTTTGATATTGGATTTGGGTGTTTACATGCAAGAAAATTTTAATGGCAACTGCTTACAATTTATGAAAACAACAATAAACGCAAAGAGCGGTTTTAACCAAGGTAAAACTGCAGACAAAGATTTCAGCACAATTTATCCCAATATTTCTCTCTGCCCCTTTTACCCTAAACTTCCCAATTTACTCCAGTAGTAGACCCTACTATACTTTAACTTTTAGACAGTTTAGATGCGGATATGAATGGCAGATTCATATCACCAAAAAGGAGGATCATACTCCCAGGGGGGTACTTCCTAACTTTCAATACGGGGGGTCCATGCCACTATTTTTTTGCTGACCCCTAAATATTAAGCCTGATGTTTTGGGGACCCCAAATATTGAGTCTAATGTTTTGGAGACCCCAAATATTGTTATCTATTTCTGGGGTCCCTGAAATGTTTTTGAATGATTTCAATTTGAGCTTCTTGATCTTTCTCAGTTTTTGAATAATACCTAAAACATTTATTTCATGGTTCGCAACTTCAGGGCCAAATTGCACGATTCTTCCATTCTTCAGATTTTTGGACCCCAAATATTGAATTTTTGTCCATGTTGTAATGCACAGACCCCAAATATTGATTGAACGTAAAATGTCGGACCCCAAATATTGGCATGGACCTCCCCCATATTGAAAGTCAATGAGTACCCCTCCCTGGGATCATACTTTAGACCTTGATAAAAACTAATACACTCCTTGTATTACAATAACTTTGCAAAATCAGATATTTATGAGCACAGATGATCTTTTTGTAGAAGGAGAATATCTGGACAATCCCAAATTTTCTCTGCTTGTCAAGAATAGCTCTTGCTCCAGTGATGTCATATCTGGTGATCAATTCAGAGCATACAATTGCTTTAGCTCTTCTTGGTGTAGCTGGAATAACTGACCTGGTAAGAGATGTTGCTTAATACCGTTAGAAAGACAGGTTAATACAATTTGTTCAATATTGCACCAATTGCTGTCTATGTACTGTTGTGAAAGGAGACGCTAATGCATAAATTGAACCTTTTACCATTAATCCCAGAATTATTCATACCTACAGTGTGGGAGTTTCAGGTATTGTTTGAATCATTCTACAGTATTTGTGGACTAATTACCCAAGATATCATAATCACAGTATTCTTTGAAATGTTGTTGTATTGCTTCTTTCAGCCTTTGGCATATTCTTCCATAGCTTCAGCTATCCTAAAATTGTGGACTAATTACCCAAGATATCATAATCACAGTATTCTTTGAAATGTTGTTGCATTGCTTCTTTCAGCCTTTGCCATATTATTCCATAGCTTCAGCTATCCTAAAATTGGTCCGCAAGTAAAACGATTCACAATACTCCAAAAAAAATTGGCACAGGTATGAATAATTCTGGGCTTTACTGTATCTACCATATGGGTAGCATACATTATGGGAAGTAACTTTTACAGGAAGAAACATTTGCGTTTTTTGTGTTTTTCACTGATTTCAGGAAAGTTTATTCCACAACTTTTCCTAAAATGTGTTTATTCCACGAAATTCCAAAAATTTCGCGTTTTTTCAAGCTCGCAAAAGTTTCTTCCCTTAAAGGATAATGTAAACTACATGCATGGGAAATGCTATATTTTTACAGTAATTTCTGTGTCATTAATTTCTTTCAGCTTGATGGCTACATTGCAAGACATTTCAAGAATCAGAGTTCTGTGTTTGGGTCAATGCTTGATCCTTTTGCAGACAAGATTCTCATGACCTTTATGACATTTACATTGGCCTGGGTTAATCTTATGCCTGGTTAGTCATTGTTTTTATATGCAGTAGAAAGCAGCAAGTCCTTGTATATGTAGATTTGCAAGCATTCTGTAAAAGCAGGATAGTAATTACTGTTTGTCAAGGTATGAAAGACTCATAAAGTTCTAGAACAGGAGTTCTTCAGAATTTTCTAAGAACCTTACGCAAGAGAAAACAATGATAGCGAACCTCTACAAATTACTCAGAGTAACTCTGTTTATTTTAATGAATCAAAGTAATTTCTTTAATTCATGAGTATTTACTACAAAGGTTAATTTTTTCCAGAAACTGGCAATAAACACTATTGTTATTTTCTTCACTTCAAGCAAACATCAAACTGATATTTGAATCACCAGTTATATTCAGATATTTCATAATAGAAAAGGTTTCTGATGAAAATATAATTTAGCATGCGTTGTTGAAGTTTGCAGTGTAAGACAATTAAAGTTTGTTTTTTGCAAATTCTAACTTATTGCATATATTGCCAGCTTTCACTTTACTTAGAAAATTCCCTATCTAAAAACTAACTCTTGACATTCTTCTCATTTTAGTTCCTTTATGTGCGCTGATTATTGGTCGTGACATTTGGTTGGTTCTTTGTGTTTTTTATCTTCGCTACAAGACTCTACCAGATCCTGTAAGCCTTTTAAGTTTATCTTTCATCACCCTTACTGAACTTGTGTGACTCAGACAAAATCGCAAATTTTTGGACAGTTTAAGTTTCAAACGAAACTTTCTCTGAAACTGTAGAAAAAATCGCCAAATGAGCTGTACAAAGGAAATTATACCCGATATTTCGAAAAATGCCCAAAACACATCCGTCTGGAGTTTTTCTGTTCGATATTGTTCAGTTGAATATATTTGGATTTCGATGTATGCTTTAAGGCTGATTTCCAGTCAGTGGAATTTTCCGAGCGGGAGAAATTCTATTGTATGCAAGAGAAAATATCGCTTTGGTATTGAATAGAAAGTTACGGTTGAGCGACATTTTATTGTCTAAAATTCCGCCCGCTTAGAAAATTCCAATGACTGGAAAGATTATAAATCTAGACCTTTAATTTTCTTGAGGTCTTCTTCCTCAATGGATGATTTTATGTATCGAGAAATCAACGCTAATCATTCTTATTTTATGCACTTTCTAGCATGTATGGATTGATTAGAATTCGTTACGCTTTTCACATTTGTCTGCGAAAGTCCTAAGGCTTTGGAGTAAATATGCCATAAAATGATACATCACCCGAAAGGTCCAAGACTCTTTCTTGAAGTTTTTGTGAATCGTTAAATTCATGTTTCGGAACTAATTATTTTCTTTTCTACACTTTCAAGCCGGTATAGATAAATCAGAATTTGATGAAATGAGAAATACCCTCAAAATCCTTGGTTTGTGGTACATCGCCCGAAACTTTCGAGAATTTGCTTCAATTGTTGATTAATCGATTATTTATATGTCGAGAAACCGACACCAATTATTTTGATGNTAAGTATTAATATCGTATTTCATTCAGATAACAAATTAATTTATTGATTTCCCTTTCACAAGAAGATGTCCGTTTCCAAGAATATCCAATACTCTTCCTTCAACGATAAAAGCCGAGGTGCGTGATTTTAAGACAAAGCCTTTTTTGGCGCGTGAAAGATCACGCCTCTCGAATGTTTGAGGTGCGTGACGAGGCGCGCGCGCGCGATCGCGCGCCTTAAACGGCCAGGTCTGCTACAGTGTAGCAATTTCAGGTATTGTTTGAATCATTCTACAGTATTTGTGGACTAATTACCCAAGATATCATAATCACAGTATTCTTTGAAATGTTGTTGTATTGCTTCTTTCAGCCTTTGGCATATTCTTCCATAGCTTCAGCTATCCTAAAATTGTGGACTAATTACCCAATATATCATAATCACAGTATTCTTTGAAATGTTGTTGTATTGCTTCTTTCAGCCTTTGCCATATTCTTCCATAGCTTCAGCTATCCTAAAATTGGTCCGCAAGTAAAACGATTCACAATACTCCAAAAAAAATTGGCACAGGTATGAATAATTCTGGGCTTTACTGTATCTACCATATGGGTAGCATACATTACGGGAAGTAACTTTTACAGGAAGAAACATTTGCGTTTTTTGTGTTTTTCACTGATTTTCAGAGAAGTTTATTCCACAAATTTTCCTAAAATGTGTTTATTCCACGAAATTCCAAAAAATTCGCGTTTTTTCAAGCGCGCAAAAGTTTCTTCCCTCAAAGGACAATGTAAACTACATGCATAGGAAATGCTATATTTTTACAGTAATTTCTGTGTCATTAATTTCTTTCAGCTTGATGGCTACATTGCAAGACATTTCAAGAATCAGAGTTCTGTGTTTGGGTCAATGCTTGATCCTTTTGCAGACAAGATTCTGATGACCTTTATGACATTTACATTGGCCTGGGTTAATCTTATGCCTGGTTAGTCATTGTTTTTATATGCAGTAGAAAGCAGCAAGTCCTTGTATAGATTCGCAAGCATTCTGTAAATGCAGGATAGTAATTACTGTTTGTCAAGGTATGAAAGACTCATAGAGTTCTTGAACAGGAGTTCTTCAGAATTTTCTGAGAACCTTAGGCAAGAAAAAACAATGACAGTGAACCTCTACAAAAACAAACTACACAGAGTAACTCTGTTTATTTTAATGAATCAAAGTAATTTCTTTAATTCATGAGTATTTGCTACAAAGGCTAATCTTTTCCAGAAACTGGCAATAAACACTACTACTGTATGTTATTATTTTTCTTCACTTCAAGCGAACATCAAACTGATATTTGAATCACTAGTTATATTCAGATATTTCATAACAGAAAAGGTTTCTGATGAAAATGAAATTGGCATGCGCTGTTGAAATTTGCAGTGCAAGACAATTAAAGTTTATCGTTTGCAAATTCTTATTGCGTTTATTGCCACCTTTCAGTTTACTCAGAAAATTCCCTATGCTAAAACCAACTCTTGACATTCTTCTCGTTTTAGTTCCCTTATGTGCACTGATCATTGGTCGTGACATTTGGTTGGTTCTTTGTGTTTTTTATCTTCGCTACAAGACTCTACCAGATCCTGTAAGCCTTTTAAGTTTATCTTTCATTACCCTTACTGAACTTGTGTGACTCAGACAAATTCGCAAATTTTTGGACAGTTTATGCATCGGCGTAGGGGGAGATAAAATTTGGGGGGGGGGCTGCCCGATAAAAAATCCATTGTTTAAGGAAATTTTTCCCGACTTAAGGCGGATTTCTGCCCAACTATGGCTGATTTTTGCAAAATTTTCCGACGTTGGGGGGGCTGCAGCCCCCAGCCCCCCTGTCTCCTACGCCTATGAGTTTATGTTTCAAACAAAATTTTCTCTGAAACTGTAGAAACAATTGCCAAATGAGCTGTAAAAAAGAAATTATACCTGATATTTCGAAAAATGCCCAAAACACATCCGTCTGGAGTTTTTTTTGTTCGAAATTGTTCAGTTGAATATATTTGGATTTCGATGTATGCTTTAAGGCTGATTTCCAGTCAGTGGAATTTTCCGAGCGGGCAGAAATTCTCAGAGATGGCGCCAGGGAAGAAATGCTAGGGGGGCAAATACTACCAGAGTGCCGACAGTGAGAATTTTTTTATGAACGAGTTCAATTCAAGTTCACTGAGATGACAACGAAGCAAAGAAATCTGGAGGTTTAGGTTATGAAAATGCCGACAGTGCGTAGGAATTGTCCAAAATTTAAGTGCCGATGGGGGTGCTGAGTGAAATTTTGGGGGGGCTCCTGCCCCCCCTAGCACCCCCGCTGGCGCCATCCCTGGAAATTCTATTGTATGCAAGAGAAAATATCGCTTTGGTATTGAATAGAAAGTTACGGTTGAGCGACATTTTATTGTCTAAAATTCCGCCCGCTAGGAAAATTCCAATGACTGGCAATTAGCTTTTATTCAGAACGTGCGATAAGGAATGCAATCCTCTTACACAGAAATAGAAAGATTATAAATCTAGCTAGACCTTTAATTTTCTGAGGTCTTCTTCCTCAATGGATGATTTTATGTATCGAGAAATCAACGCTAATCATTCTTATTTTATGCACTTTCTAGCATGTATGGATTGATTAGAATTCGTTACGCTTTTCACATTTCTCTGCGAAAGTCCTAAGGCTTTGGAGTAAATATGCCATAAAATGATACATCACCCGAAAGGTCCAAGACTCTTTCTTGAAGTTTTTGTGAATCGTTAAATTCATGTTTCGGAACTAATTATTTTCTTTTCTACACTTTCAAGCCGGTATAGATAAATCAGAATTTGATGAAATGAGAAATACCCTCAAAATCCTTGGTTTGTGGTACATCGCCCGAAACTTTCGAGAATTTGCTTCAAATGTTGATTAATCGATTATTTATATGTCGAGAAACCGACACCAATTATTTTGATGTTAAGTACTTTGTAGCATGTTTTAATGAATCAAAATTTGCTGCGCTTTTAGATTTGCTCCACAGCTTTAGAAGCTTCTGAGTAAAATGTGAATCACGTCTAGCAAATCCTTGATTTCTGGTATGCCGCCCTGAACGTATGA
>REGL01000305.1:157335-185057 GCA_004194395.1 Aurelia aurita complex sp. Pacific
TTTGGAGCCAGCAGAAGATAGTTTCTTAAATCTAAGAAACTTTTGCTGCAAAAGGTCATATGTGTTTCTTGATACCGAATGTGAGAATTAATTTATTTTTATTAGAAGGGCTTCCCAAGGGCTTCCAAGTTACTAACAGTTTTGAGTTACAAAAGTCAAAGCTGCAAATTGCAAAAATTAATTTGCTCCTTCAATCCAGGTAGCGCAATTTCGTACCTTTAATCAAATTGAGCCTACCGTTTCTTAGAAGCTGTTTCCCGGGGGGTACTTAGTATATATGTATGACGGGGATGTGCTGTTTTTCAGGGTATCTTTTTTACCAGTCTTTCTAGCACGGGGTATCAAAATAAGACAATTTTCTAGAGCAGGTTGTCAAAACACGCCAAAAGGGGACATTTTGTTAGATCGGGTCGTTTTTCGGTCAAATGTTCATGTTTTGGAGAATACTTTACTGTTCACCAATTTTCTAGAACCATCGTCAATCCTTTGCCATATAAGTGCTATTCTACTAGTAGAAAAGTAGAAGTTTAGACCATGCATCTTTTAGGTATTGTTTCTTATATCTTATATGTATATATAAAAGGAAAAATGAAAATATACTGCTGGCAGGTTTTTGGATATTTTGAAAAAATTCTCCAGACTCTCTATTTTGGCCGGCATGGCAAATAAAAAAGCTGAATTTTCCGAACAGCGCCAGAAACTCAAGTTGTCAAAGAATTTTTATTTAAAACCTGATAAGCCCTTTTTACACAGAAGTGTTTCTTTCGGAGTTCTGCGAGTCATCAGGGAAATGCAAGTGTTCTTTCCGCCAGTTGTTCACGCCCCATGAGGGAACAATTATAGCACCCTAATTTTGTTAAACAATAGTTAGCTTTGTTTGCTGTCTCCGAAGAAAAGATACAAAGTTTGCGCTCTGTGAATATTAGACAATAGTTTACCTTAGATGTGATTCCGAAATGTAATCGTGAGGGAGAACTTCAGAAAAAAGTGATCAAACTGTGCGGCAATTTCTTCCACCTATAATCCAAAGCGGCAGCAACAATGCTGGAACGGCTCCACAAATTTCATGAAACAGCGTCCGTCTCAGCCAAGAGTTTTCCACAACAGAAAACGGCTGAGGTTTACGATTTTTATCATCTTAAATCTCCGACAAAAATCGGCTATGGAAACTCCGGTGCCGATTTTTAGATAGCCTGCGTGCAGACAATACCTAACTTGGGTATAGTCTGTACGCAGGCTAATTTTTAGACGACCCCTAAGTCAGACTCGCATAAGCTGCATTTCACATAAAGTCGGAGAAGAAATATCAGTTCCAGTCCCATCGGTAGAAATCTTTGCCTTAGGGACAGGGCAAAATTTATTATATCACATGGCCGGTGGAGAACAAAAATTCTTGCAAAAAAAATCTGCTCGCCCTGTATGAAATTATTGCCAAAAAACCAACTGCCCCGTTACCCTTTCCTTAAAAAAATGTATCTGCCCCGTATTCATGAACAACAAATGTTGTATGGTACCACAGATGAATTATCCAAAGACAATAACCAAATCAATTCTTGCCTTTACGAGACTTTGTCAACGAAGAAATCGACTTTGACGATGAAGAGAAATGACTGATGAATCGTTCTTGCAAGTAAGTGACAAGGACATTTTGCGTCATGTTCATACACATCCTACCAAGCATTTCTCAACTTGCATGATCCACAATTTTGGCCTCAAAATGTGCCATTTCATAGTTCAAACTTCATCTTGAGCTTATAAAAAGGTACTGCCCCGTTCATAATTGCTTGGTAAAAAGTGTTGACCCAGTTCTGTACAGGCTAAAAAAAGTAGTTGCCCCGTTATGTTTTGCACCGGCCATGTTATAAAATAAACTTTGCACTGTCCCTTAGTCGGATTTTGAAAACTAGATATTCCCGTTAAGTCGGATCTTTTTTTTGCTCCGTGAGTGACAATGTTGCACATTCATGTTACGTCATTTTTTCGGCTCCTTTGAAAAACTTGTATCACGGAAAAAATGGATCAAGTTGAAACTCTGTGATGGTCAGTTATAAAGGTGTGAAAAATGCGGATTGATGAGTAACTTGAGTAACTTTTACCTGAAAATGGATACAGTATTGCCGCCTTTAGAGGGGTGTAATTATGGAATGGCATCATCGGCGCAAAAGTTCTATTCTTTTTGAGCCTCGATTCCAAGGCCTTTCAACCTTCACTTGAGTTGGGGAAAAGACTGATGTCTCTGTAAATCAGACAAAATCCGACTTACATGTGAGTCAGATCGGATTCCGATTTAAGTTGGGTTATTTCTGTCGCTGCAAAAAGAGATTTGATTTTGGCTGTTGGCTTGCAGTCTTTACCCTGACTCAAGTTTTTTCTTATTGTTTTCGAACTTCGCTGTTGGCTTGCAGTCTTTACAGCCATTAGTATGAACTGTCCAGAATAAGGAAACAATTTTGCATATGTCAGACCCCTATCGTATGAAGTTAAAATTGTGTTGAGAAATTACAAAGAAAAAATTCCAGACAGCAGTTCTATTCATTTGTAGCAAGAAGTGCCTAACAGAGGCAACAATTTATCTAAAATCTTTGAAAGAAGCTTCAACGAGGAAGCTGAAAAAATTGGAAGTAGATATAAGGGTTGTTAGAGTAATTCTAAACAATGAACAACATAAAGTGAACAGTTTTATGCTGTCAAAACATATACACTGGACTATTTATAACTAGCCTTTATGACCCTTTAATGATTTTATTTTCAGCTTCTTCTTCTTGTAACCCGTTATTACCACTATTTGCTACCCTACGTTATACAGGCAAGGGAGGGAGTCTGCTAACGTCGAGAAATATTGTAATATGCTAGATTTATTCTGACGGCCAGGAATATTTTTCATTTCCAGGTGAAATTGTTGAGCAAGCAAAACAGCACAGAGGTTTGCTTCTTGGTCTGGAACATCGTTACTATGGTAAAAGCATGCCAACGGATGGTATGAAGTTGGAGAATATCAAATACTTGAGTAGCAGACAAGCGTATGTCTTCTTATCGTTGTCACTGTCCTCTCTAACCACGGGCAACTTGAAGATCAAATTTTGGTCTACGGGTGACCTACTTGATTAGTTTTTGTCCTTTATGGCCTAATGCCCAAAAATTAGCAACCTTCGCAACATACTTCCAGTCCTTTGCTGACTAAAGCATGCTTAGCATCAATTAAATGTTGAAAGCACCATGTTTGTGCTTCTTCTGTGTTCATCTGCTCTCGTATTATCGAAACTGTCAAGTCACACTGCAAGCAATCCAGCAACCCACCATTACTCATAAGGCCTAAAACATTTCATCTTAACATTGCCCGTTCTCTCACCTAACTGTNTTCCTCTCTAACCACGGGCAACTTGAAGATCAAATTTTGGCCTACGGGTGACCTACCTGATTACTTTTGTCCGTTATGGCCTAAAGCCCAAAATCAGCAACCTTCGCAACATACTTCCAGTCCTTTGTTGACTAAAGCATGCTTAGCATCAATGAAATGTTGAAAGCACCATGTTTGTTCTTCTTCTGTGCCCATCTGCTCTCGTATTATCGAAACTATCAAGTCACACTGCAAGCGAGCCAGCAACCCGCCATTACCCCTTAGGCCTGAAACATTTCATCCCCACGTTGCCCGTACTCTAACCTTACTGTCCTCTATGACTGTCCGATAAAATGTCAGTTGCGTTTATAACAACATAGGGCTCAAGTCTCTAAATAGATCGGTGTAAACTCTATTACAATTTTCTTTCTAATAAATGGCTTGGAAGGAACTTAGGGTTTTTTGCTGTAAATCTGCCGTGGAAATTTATTCATATCTTGATTAGTTTCAAAATGGCGCCAATTATTAAACTTGAGGCTATGGCGTCATCACATTTCTAAATCCTAAACGAGAAAAGCAACAGATTTCTGCTTGCCACCATATTGTAGACCTTCATAAACTATGGTTTTCTTGAAGATGATAACATTTTTCCTCCATGGGTTTAGGATTTACGACGATTTTAATTCTTCCAAAATTTTCCATGAATTTATTGACAATAATTAAATTGCCACCATTTTAAAAGAAGTCAAGATATCAAAAAATTTCCACGGCAGATTTATAGCAAAGTACCATAAGCTCCTTTCAAGCCATTCAATTCAAAGAAAAATTATACAGAATTTTACACCCACATTTTTAAAGATTTGAAAGATTTGAGCCCTATGCTGTTTATGACTTGCAATCATATATTATGCTTCGATTGTTTGTTACATTAGAAGGGTAAGCAGTAGCTAAAATCCTGCTGTTCTAAAAAATGCAGGGAAGGTATTAAGTTAATTATTTCGTTTTGAAGTAGATAACGATTACGGCGATAATTACTATTTTAAAAGCATTCAAAACATTTTCTTTCTCGTTTATCGAGTTAATCTCCCAGCTCAAGCCAGGCTGGCCAAAAATGACTGCTCTGCCCTTTCTCTGGATATTTTTTTCCATGACAGCATAGCAAACGTTTATTTAGCAGGAAGAAAGAACTTGAATTGCGCTCAATTGCTGACATATTAGAGGTAGCTCCAGTCCATTTTATCACTTTCGGAGGGTAATTACAAGCATAGGTTCCAAATCTTTAAAACGGTTGGTGTAAAAATTCAATGGCCTATTTCTTTGAACTGAATGACTTCAAAGAAACTTTTGCTATTTTGCTATGATTCTGCCGTTGGACTTTTGTGAAATCTTCAATCTTTTCAGAATGTGAGTGTTTTTCTTCTTTTTCGAGAATTCAAGAAAAAATTAAAAAAAAAACTTAAAACCATCGTAATTTCTAAATTGTTGGATGTAACATGAAATAATTTTCAACAAAGGATTAGTTTATGGATGTCTACAATAAAGCAAAAGTCTGTCACTTTTGTGGTTTATGATTCAGAAATTTGATGACGTCACATCTTCAAATGAGCTGAAATATAGAATATGCTGTAATTTAAAAAAATATTCAAAGTTTTCGAAAAGTCCAACGGTAGAGTCATAGATAGGTAGCTAAAATTTATTTCAAGCCATTCAGTTGGAAGAAATAGGACAAAGAATTTTACACCCACATTTTTACGCTGATTTAAAGATTTGAAACATATGCTGTAATTGCAAGGTACCTACGAAGATTACCACATGGAATTGTTTTTACAAAAAAAAAAAAAAAAAAAAAAAAAATTATGATTCAGAAATTTGATGACGTCACATCTTCAAATGAGCTGAAATATAGAATATGCTGTAATTTAAAAAAATATTCAAAGTTTTCGAAAAGTCCAACGGTAGAGTCATAGATAGGTAGCTAAAATTTATTTCAAGCCATTCAGTTGGAAGAAATAGGACAAAGAATTTTACACCCACATTTTTACGCTGATTTAAAGATTTGAAACATATGCTGTAATTGCAAGGTACCTACGAAGATTACCACATGGAATTGTTTTTACATTCGATTTCTAGTTTGCAAGATCTGCGAAATTTCCACGATTTTGCAGTACGACAGTATCGCTTGACAACGTACAACAAATGGGTTCTTGAGGGAGGATCATATCCTGGAGCTCTTTCTGCCTGGGGAAGATCTAAGGTAACATTCAAATATTTACCGGGTGTCCAAAAATGATGTATTATCGTTTGATTGCTTACGTGTCCATAACCAATAAACCGATTTTCAAAAACTTTGTTATATTTGATTGCCGAAAGGATAAATTGTATTCGAAGATGTTGGTTGTGGTTTTACGCCGATGTTTTTATGTCGAAAAGAAGATCGATAAACCTGCTCAAATTCCAGCCTTACATGGCATGAAAAAGAAACGGCCTACTTTCCATGTCAACATTTTAGATGTGATACAAAAGGCTGAACTCGTGTTCATATTCTCTGAATTCAGTATTAACTGAATTCGTATTCTCTGAACGACATATAAGTTCAGCCTTTTGTATCACATCTTAAACGCTGACTGGAAAAGTAGGCCGTTTCTTTTTCATGCCGTTTCTTTTTCATGCCATTTAAGGCTTGAAATTTCAGCAGGTTTATCGATCTTCTTTTCGACATGGAAACATTGGTGTAAGACCACAACCAACATCCTCGAATACAATTTAGCCTTTCGGCAATCGGATAAAATAAAGTTTTCGAAAATCGGTTCATTGGTTATGGACATATAAGCAATCAAACGATAATACATCATTTTGGGACACCCGGTATAGGGACCCAGATCAATCACAACCATTCAATCGTGCTGTTAATCAACAACTCTAAGCATTTTAGCAATGTAGGGACAGAATTTAGCTATCTTTATCGCTCCGAGTCTTGCTCTTTCTACAATTTTGTGGAATAAACAAGGACAGATTTTGTAAGACAATAGCATGAGTTGCTATTGTTGACACTTTGATTAAAAGCGATGGGCGATTGCAGACAAAGGAAATTCTCCCAATCAGTAATTCAAAACAAACAAAGCCGCAAAAGTTTCTCTGAAACCCAGGTTGCTAGCGCCCTCGTTGTGCATTCCAGAAATTGTTTTTAAGAGCAAACATCAGCATATATCGAAAGAAGAAGAACATATTTACACATCTACCACGGGCATTTTATTTCTTTGGTTCAGAAGCTGAGCAGTAAATGCTTTAATTACACCCAAAAATATAAGAGAATTGAATCGCCTCCCAATCGGCTATTAGATTAAATGCCCGTGGCAGATGTGTAGATATATTCTTCTTCTTTCGATCCATGCACATGTTTGCTCTTAAAGACAATTTCTGGAATGCACAACGAGCGAGCTAGCTACCTGGGTTTGAGGGCAACTTTTGCGGCTTTATTTGTTTTGAATTATTGGTTGAAATAATTTCCTTTGTCTGCGATCGTTAATCGCTTTGAATTGCGGTGTCAATCAATAGCGACTCCTGCTATTGTCTTACAAAATCTGCCCTTGTTTACGTGGAATAAGTAACATTTGTTTGCAAAAATGGTAGATGTTACAAGACTCACTACAGCGTTCTGCATCCACCCTTCTTATCCATTCCTCGTATTTTGGAGACGATTCCATCAGACATGAAAGGAATTTTTCCGCAGCTTTCCGAACCCCTAGTATATGAATACAAAGAAAAGAAGTCGCTTGAAATTATGATAACTGAAATACGAAAATGATTTGTCTTCCGTGCCTGAAATGATTTTGCCCTTAACGTTATGGTGTAAGAATCACTATGTATGGATTATTTTCTGTTCTTACAGCTTTCAGATATCATCCATGCTTCAGTGGCTTCATCGGCACCTTTAACTGCTCAAGTTGATTTTCCTCAGTACATGGAGGTAAGGAATATCTTTCTGTGCTAATCAAGAGAAATTCTTAAAACAACAGTGCCAGATTTATCAGGGATGACATTCTTGCTAGCCAGGAAGATAAAGCTGTTGACGTAAATTCAAATTCAAAATGAGAATTCAAAATGATGAACGTTTTGCAATGATTTGTCTCTAATGTACCAAAAAATGTAGCCGTTTTGGTATCATGAAACTTTACAGAAAAATAAAAGGAACGTATAACTTTCCGTCAATACATCTATATGATACATACAGGGTAGCCAGAAAAAGTGACTGACTGTTAAATTCTCATAAATTGAAGAATATTTGTATTTACATGAACCATTTGTACAGTTTTTAAAAGCTGAAGCATATAATATTCTGTCGAGTCTATTGCTGTGTGAATTTGGCAAATTTTGAGAAAACAGGGGACGGAACTCCTTAGAAGTGACGCTAAATTTTAGGAGTTGTTCACTCTCTTTTGGAACATCCTGTATGTATCATTGAATTTCAAATGTGCCACTGTGATTATGATGAAAATCTCCTTTCTTCAGGTTGTAGCAGCAAGTCTGGCTGCACCAGAAGTTGGAGGATCAACTTTGGTAAGCATTTTCGTAATGTTTGCATCCTTATACCTTCGTTTAGCAAATATTTCTTTCAGTTGAGACATTACCAAGAATTCACAACACTGGAAAATAACAACCAAATGCAATGCTGCTATTCTTAATGGGGCTCCGTCGCCAAACAGTAAACAAATCCATAAACTTACACGTGTCACCAATTATCCATTGTTCATCCATTGTTTTCTGCAGTTTGTTTGGTGGCGTAACCCAAGCCACCAAACAATGACCGTTAAAAATCCACTTGTATCCGAGCAATCGTAGATGTGAATGTTTGGTTTGTCCCTTAGTGAAGTAAATTGATTAATGTCGGAACAGCAACTTTCATATTGAACAAAATATGAATATCCTGTGTGATATCACCTTTCAAAAAATTGCAAAAATCATCGCTTTGTTTAAATTTTGGTGACGGAGCCTCTTTGACATGAAGCGAAAAGTTTTTGATTATAAATACAGTACTGGATGTCCTAAGATGATATACATCGTTTGTTGAGCCGTACAATCATGAATTATGTACCGATTCCATTGAATTACGTCTCATATTGAAGATCAAATACTAATTTTGGTACAGAAATAAATTTCACTAAAGTTGATCACATGGTTCTAAAGTTCTGAACAATTTTCGTCGATGCTATTTTGATAAGATGTGAGAAAAGCCAAACAATTGCCATAATATTTCGTCCCATTCATTTAGAATGTGCTTAGGCCAAAATGCCAAAGCTCCAATTTGGAAGTGGACGCAAATTTGAACTTTCAACATCAATATGTCAACACTCGAAGTACCAATATCAACGAACGAGGCATCTTTTTTTAAGTTAACTTTCAAGAAACATTCTGAGAGTGATTGGCCACTGATTAAAGCTAAATTTACCTCGCTGGACCCAGCTAAATATGTAGACTTTTTTGGGATCCCAATGCAACTTAGCACATTATTTCACTATGTTCAATTCACGTTGTCAGGGCTGGTGACGCTCTGTTGGCAAAAGATGATTTATCACAATTTGCTAAAGGCTGAATTACATATAGCTGCATTACACTTCTTTCTTTGTATTCCAGTGTCGTGATTCTGTGAAAGAAGCTTTCCAGACGATCGAAACACTCGTAACAAGCAAGCAGTTCTCAAAGTTGAAGTCTGACTTCTCATCATGTAATGATATTTCACATCCAAATGATACAGCTCAGTTTGTAACTGATCTTGCTGGTGTTTTCACCAACGTAGTGCAATACAATGATGAGACGACTTGGATGGACATCAGAAAAGTTTGTGGGTATATGACGAATACGTACAAAAGTGCATATCAAAGGCTTATGGATGTAAACAAGGTAAGATAATGGGGAAAATTGTGAACCTTTTTAGATGGGTACTCTGCTCTTACCAAAGTATGTTTCGATTCAGATGCTTCGTGGGATATGCAATGACTCCAAATTACTCATACCAAACCCTTAAATCATTGGTATTCGCAAGCATTTTCTCATGACATCTTTTTGGAGATAAACTGTAATAAACTATGTATTGAAATTATCGTCCACATGGATATCAACTTAAAGGGGCTGGATAGGAACCCATCAAGGAAATTTTTTGATTTGGCTGTTTTCTGATGAGCTAATTCATTGTGACTATTTAACGAAAATTCAAAATAAATGTATCATCTTGGAGATTCGCCTTTGCACTTTCTTCTGATACAAATTAGATCTCCATATTTTTTGGGATTGCTGTGATATAAATGGATTTCCAACAAGTAGTTTTGTTGATCTTTCACCCAAAGATCAGTCTGTATCTAGATAAGGATCTTTCCTTTTGAATTTAGCTAATTATAAAGAAATTTCTCCTTTCAAAATGCAATATTTGATGCACAAACCGTGGATGTGTTTACGTATTTTTTATCCAGCCCCTTTAATACGTAGTGATGGAATGAGCATTCTGTTGAAACTTTTTTTTGCCACAGTTTTCTGGAATGTCAAGTAATTGAAATCTATTGACCTTTATGAATTAAGATGGGAGGGGGAACGTTACTGGCATACCCTTGAAATTGAGATAATATCTTTAGAAATTTTAGGGGAAAGGACATCTTCATTCCTTTTGTTTGGTACTAGTGACCTGAACAAGTGAAAAAGTAAAGCAAACATGTGAGATATGAATTAATGAGAATGCTAATATCAAACTCTGATTAATTTTGATCGATAATAACAATTTTATGTGCACCTTCTGCAAAACGATATGAAATAGTCACGTGCCTGGTTTTGCTGAAGAGAAGAAGATTTGATATTTACCTTCGATCTGAAACATAGCCCGGTAACCAGCCTCCAATTTGGTACAGCTTGAAGATTTTTGCCTAATATCCAACTTTCGTTGAGTTTGAATCGCTGACGATTTGGTGCTTCCATCGACATGTTGATTACGTTAATTACAACTTCATAATCTGAACAGTCACTAAGAGGTCTTGCGGTTAGAAGAAGCTTTGCTAAGATCTAATAACTAACACGAGCCAGTCGATATATATTTGTATATGCAGGTTGTTGGAATGGGGACGATCTGTAAGCTAAGTGATCAGTTCGAAATATTAAAGGGGCTCCGTCGTCAAAACGTAAACAAAACGATGATTTTTGCAGTTTTTTGAAAGGTGATATCACACAGGATTTTTGTATTTTTTTTCAAAATGAAAGTTGCTGTTTGGGCATTAATCTTTGCACTTCACTAAGGAACAAACCAAACATTCATATCTTCTACGATTGCTCGGATATAAGTGGATTTTTAACGGTCACATTTTTGTGGCTTGCGTGAAGGTACCAAACAAACTGCAGAGAACAATGGATGAACAATGTATAATCCCCGACACGTGCGAGTTTACGGATTTGTTTACTGTTTGACGACTGAACCCCTTTAACATGATGCATTGTTCATTGCTACTTGTTGTAGAAATGTGAAACTTCATCTAATGATGTTGTCAAACCTCTACATGTTGTCATGTCGGTCCTTTATTCAAGCTATTCTTTTGTTGCATTGCATAGGCGTATATGGCTGAAGTTAAGCTGCAATGTGTTGGTAATTCTTATAAACAATATATTCAAAGCTTGAAATGGGATCAAGTTGACCCTTTAGGGTATGAAAATGCCAGGCAATGGTATTATCAAACTTGCACTGAGTTTGGCTATTGTAAGTATTCTCCAGTTATTTGGTTATTTATTCTCTTCCAACTGTTTCCCCTTGTGCAAATATGAAATCGACCTCTTTACTTGTTAAAATAGAGGTTTGGATCGAGTGTCCAAATCTGGTAACTTTGAGAAAGCTAACCAAAGCATGACGCCCGTTCTTGATAGATACCTGCTAGCTGTTGCAAGAAGTTGCTTCGGATCTCAGAAACTTTTCAGAGAATTAATCAGCGATAACTTAACTCGAATTGACTTACGAGTGGTTCAGCTTATACACTAGCAAGTTTTATCTACCTTCTGGCCTTGTTTCTCATTATTTTCATTCATCATTAGCTGATTTTGTTATGTGACAGGGTATAACAGTTTCAGAACATAATTCATATTGTAAAGAGCTCAAAAGTACATCTAAATTTCTTTCCAGATCAAAGTTGCGAAAGGGACACCAGCTGTGTTTTCTCCACAAGAATCACGATGGGTTCAATGCTCAATGTATGTCAAGAAGTCTTCAATATTTCTCCAGAGCAAGTCTACAAGAATGTTGCCAGTACAAATGCGTATTATGGAGGAAAAGCTCTTGGAGTTAGTAGAATTGTCTTCCCAAATGGTTAGTCATGAAACACTATCTACTGTTATTGACGTTTAATTTTTTTATACACGGTAGCCCCCTTCAGTCCAAATGGATTGCTTTTCGGAATCTACAAGTGAAGGAAATGACAAATGTGACTGTGATTTTTTTGCAAAACTAAGGCTTGATATAGCGAGTACTGCCCTAGACTTTCCCTAAGTCTTTCTCTTCGGTCCCTCTTACCGTTCCCTTTTCGGTAGTTCCTGGATCCGCCATTCCAGCATTCCGGAAGGGGGCGCGAGAACATTATCTCTCGAGCTCTCTTGACGGAATGTTGGAATGGCGGATCCAAGGGAATGATATGAAGACTGAAGAGATAGACTTGTGGCAAGTCTTGTACTGGCCTGGCTCAGAATACTTTTTAGTATTTTTCAAAAATGAAAAATATATTAAGGAAAAATAAAACAAGAAGGTGAAAGAGGACGAAGGAAAAACTTTTTCCTTCCTCCTCTTTCCCGTTTTTCTCTCATTTTTCGTCTATTTCTTTTCTATTTTATTTTTCAAAAAATACTAAAAAATACTCATATCCATGGTAAACGAGCATATTCATTGAATATTTTCTCTGACTCTGGCTAATAATAATAATAATAATAATAATAAGAGAAATATTTATACAGGGTTTACTTTGTCAATACTACAAGTACTGTTATCAATAAGGGCCCTGTTTGAAAATTAAAGAAAAGTAAAACCATCATTATTCAATGTAAAAAAGCCTAAAATGTCCTTCAATATTTATCGTTAAAAATCCTGCAGTTGGGTAAAATATCTATGATCCTTGCAAATGTTCTTTAAGTCGATGCTTGAAAGCAACAATGGATTCTAAACTTCGAATGTCAATTGGTAGTTCGTTGTAACAAGATGGGCCTTGGAACCAGAAGGACTTTTTTGCGGCTTCTGTTCTGACCTTTGGAACGCGCAAAGTAGCTTTATTGCCTCTTGTACCATAATTATGGTTGATTCTGTCACCATAGGACGCAAAATTAGCGATTGTAGTTCCTTGCAAACACTTGAAGATTAAAAGATCTGCTTTAAACTTCTTCTGGTTTAATATCGTCATAAATCCACATTGACTGGAACATATGATTTGCTTGGTTTGATTTGAAAATGCCTAAAAAATGTTATGCAACGCGCGTTTTCATGAAATGAAACTCGATCTTTGTTGCAGTCATTAAATGTGCAGAGGTACAGTTAATTCTTCAGAAACATTCCTAGGTTAAGACGAAACAAAATAAACGAATTTTGAACCTGAAAAGTCATTATCAATCTAATATTAATTTGAAGCAGAATGGCTAATTTAGGTTTATTAAAGATTTACTCTTTGGTAAAATACTTTCGAAAAATATCATGCATGATAGTATGTTTGGAAGTTAAACTTCTCTTTGGTTAAAATAAAGCCAAGGTTTTTACCATTGCACAGGTTCGATTGACCCATGGCATGCTCTCAGCATATTGCGAAATCAAACAAATGGCGAAGTAGCGATATACATGAAGGGTTCTGCTCATTGTGCAAATATGAACCCCGAGGAACCATCTGATCCTATTGACCTCAAAAATGGACGCAAGGTAAGAAGGCATTGAAATTTCTCATGACGCCTGATGAGCAGAAAATAATTTCATGGATTTTCTAGTATTTTTTCTCCTTAAAGGTATGGCAATAGAATGATTTTCAGACAGGGTGGGTCAAAGAGGCAGTGACCGTTTAAAATCAAAATGATAACTTATCATCAATTTTTAAAATCTCAAATCCTCTTACTCACAGATATTTTTCATGCAAATTTGCGAGTATTCTGTCTGTCCGAATACAAGGGTAACAATAATAGTCCATGTCATTCAGATATACCAAAGTTCACTTATTGATAGCATTGATAGCAATACAGTAAAGACCCACGTATAAGACCCCAGTGGATTCAGAACTAAATGCTGAAATTGTCAAATTAGACCCTAAGTTATAAGAACCAATGCGTTGTATTCATTGTCTAAGGAACCATACGTCTATATATAAGATGGGAGAACTCCGAATGGGTGACCTCTCGGACCCCTGACCTCGCAACTCACCTCGCCGTCCCTCGGAAGGGATGTTAAACTAGGGGTCCCATGCCTGGATGCGGCATGCATAGTGGGCTTAAATTAGCTTTCAGTACCTAGAACTACTTTCAGCCCACTTAAAAATGAATTACTGAAAAAAGCCCAGGCTGACTTAAGAAATTACACATATTTTTTTGTAAGAAACCACTTACAAGATATGGTAGGCCCAAATTTTTGAAAGTTAAGAAACAACCCTACCGGAATTTAAAAAGCTAAGAAACTTTTGTAATTTACAGTTTTAATTTTCACAGCGCATTGAAAAATGTTTTGCCCCTATACAGAACTGCTTCCACATTATTTTGAGTGCGACTTATGTTATTTACTCGTTTTTGAGATCTTATACTAAGTAATTTGGGAGCTCTCTTGGCAAAGCTAAATTAACTCTACACTTCCGGAATTAAAAGTATAAGAAACACGCAAGAAACTTTCAGTAGCAAAATGGCCAAAAAATTTAAGAAACTGCCTACCAGCCCCGGACTTTAGCTTCTTATAAAAAATACGTGTATATGCTCTTATACGAGGGTGTTTACTAATGTACCTCCGATCCAAAGGAAGTATTTCGATCTTACTTGAACCATGGAACTTATTCTTTTGGCAAATCCCATCAAAACCTTATAGATTTTAACGTGCCAACAATCTTATGACTTTGTTTGTTTATTTTTGCAGGAAATTAATGCTCTTGTGGCGCAGTGGTTACAGGAATATTAATCGCACGTCAAAACAACCCATTAGAGCAAAGGAGAGAAAGAGTAAATATTGTCAAGACTGTATGATTGAAAAAAAATATTTAATTTCTCACACAAATTGTTATGTTCTAAATGCACCAATTTTCTTTTAATTCTTATAACATATTTCTGATCGTTAATGCAAAAAGGAAAAGGAATTTTTCGGTACTTGGAAAGTTTATAACAGATTTCTTTATTTTTGTTAATTTTTTATGCAATTTTACCTCTACGTTACTAGTTAGGTTATTCTTAATTTGTATGACGAATTTATCAGTAGGAACAAATTTAGTCGAACCAAACGCGTTTTCCCTTTTGTTGAAGCAACCAACTGATTTGAAACTGTTTAATTTTGACACTTTCCCAATGAACAATTGAAAAATCAGGAAGCAATTCAAATAACTTGGTTGGGCTCTGAAAAATCCAAGCACCAGTTTGAATGCGTTTGATTACCAGGAATTGAAAATGCGCCTGTTGTTAAGGTGCAATCTACATGTTCAAAGGCACACTGTCTGGGCGCTGATTGGATGGATAAGCCAATTGAAATGAATAGAATTAGACAAGCTTCAGCAATTTTGATGTACATTGGAATTGACGAAGATGGTAGCCATTTGCCTAAAAAGCATGGCCCACAACCATAACAGCTTTGGAATTTCGCCAGATCTTTTGTTAGTTGTTTTATGCTCCAATGAGATCCACGACAGTGTGCCTTTAAATACCCATTGCTACCCAGGGTCATTTGCAAGCATTCTGTAATTTCAGAATGTTTGAAAATCAAATTGAGCTAATCGGGAACGTGAATCCATAATGTAGTAGCTGTATTTCAACTACTACAAAGCGGATCCATATTTGTCACTGAGACAAATTTGATTTTCAGACTGTCTGAAATTGCAGCATGCCCACAAAGGATTCTGGGTAAGAGTGGTTGCTCAAAGGCTGAATGAATCACATACGACATTTTTAGACATTTGTTTGCAAATACTGCCACAAGGGAAGATGAAACGAAGTTTGAATTGAGAGCATCATGAATAGTAAGTTGCTATGACAAAACAGAAATGACAGGTTCTTCGATTGAGGTGGCCAAACCAAAGTTTAATTGATTGTTGTGATAATATGCTAGCATGGTACTGATTGATAGCTCTAGATCAACATATTGAAATTGCCTCACTGCAGATGCAATCCTTGGAAAATATGTTGTTCAGAAGTCTTCAGAAGTGTTGCTTTGCTTTGTAAAATGTTGAGTTGTCACTGTAGCTTACTGGGATACAGAAGATACGTGAAAAAATCCTTGCAAGTGACCTCTTAAATTGCTTGACTGCAGATGCAATCCTTGGAAAATAGCTTTTGTTCAGAAGTCTTCAGAAGTGTTGCTTTGCTGGAGTAAAATGTTGAGTTGTTACTGCAGCTTACGGGCTTACAGAACATACGTGAAAAAATCCATGCAAGTGACCTCTTAAATTGCCTGACTGCTGATGCAATCCTTGAAAAATGTTTTTTGTTCAGAAGTCCTCAGAAGTGTTGCTTTGCTGGAGTAAAATGTTGAGTTGTCACTGCCGCTTACTGGGTACAGAAGATAAGTGACAAAATCCATGCAACTGACCTCTTGAATTGCCTGACTGCAGATGCAATCCTTGGAAAATAGTTTTTGTTCAGAAGTCTTCAGAAGTGTTGCTTTGCTGGAGTAAAATGTTGAGTTGTCACCGCAGCTTACTGGGATACAGAAGATAAGTGAAAAAATCCATGCAAGTGACCTCTTAAATTGCCTGACTGCAGATGCAATCCTTGAAAAATCTGTTGTTGAGAAATCTTCAGAAATTGCTTTGCTACAGCAAAATATTGAGTTGTCACTACTGCCTACGGGGATACAGGAAATAGTTGAACAAATCTATGAAAGTGACCTCTTATTACATAGTAGAGTAAAAGGTAATTGTTTGTCTAGTGTGCAGTGCTAGGAAGACCAAATCCAGGAAAAGAGGAAGTAGAAGGCAACGACCTAGATAAGGCATGAAATTTTAAGATAAAAGTTTTGGCGAGAAAGGTTAATGTTCTATCATCATGAGAAACTCACGCTTGAAGGCGCATGAAATCTCATGAAGGAAATATCTCAAGGAATAATTTCTTAAAGAGTTGCTTTGTATTCCTTTGATTCAGAGGTGTATTGTACTGTCTGCGTTGTAACATCACGATAGAGAACAAAAGATACTTCTTACGGAAATTTCAAGATAAGGCTGGGAGGGCACCAACAAAGGAGCTTGCAAGTAGACATTGCCTATATTTGAAATATCGACCTGAATGATTTGATATTGAGAGTGTCTACTTCTCGAGAGCAACCAGTTTTGCATCTTTTAAAATCATAACAGAGAACCAAGATTTTCCTTACGGAAATATCAAGATAACGAAGGAAAGACATCGATGAAGATTACAATACAATTAGTGAGATCATGCCTATGTCTGAAACTGCGGCCCCAATGATTTGGCGTGTAGAGAATCCATGCCTGGAGCATCAAGTTATCATGCAAAAGATNACATCACGATAGAGAACAAAAGATACTTCTTACGGAAATTTCAAGATAAGGCTGGGAGGGCACCAAAAAAGGAGCTTGCAAGTAGACATTGCCTATATTTGAAATATCGACCTGAATGATTTGATATTGAGAGTGTCTACTTCTCGAGAGCAACCAGTTTTGCATCTTTTAAAATCATAACAGAGAACCAAGATTTTCCTTACGGAAATATCAAGATAACGAAGGAAAGACATCGATGAAGATTACAATACAATTAGTGAGATCATGCCTATGTCTGAAACTGCGGCCCCAATGATTTGGCGTGTAGAGAATCCATGCCTGGAGCATCAAGTTATCATGCAAAAGATTATTTATACTGCAAACACACACATCAATTAGAATTAGAGGTACATTGTAGACGTCGAAGGAATTAAGAATTGACCCTGTTCCTCATCCATTTACAAGATCAAAGTCTCGTGCATACTTGGAGAAATCGTGATTCCGCAGAAGTTACGAGATTTTGCAGATGAAGAAGAAGAGGAACAAGACTAGCAACACGTCAGATTGTAACTAGATGTAGAAAATTGGATCTTAGTAAATAAATTACCAGTGGACAGAAAATTGACTTGGTGACTATGAAAGCTTATCGAAACTATTCTGCATTCAACATATGCCTTAATCATTTAGAAGATTTGAATGCTTCAAGGAAACTTTTTAAACTGAAGAATTTATTGAAGAAGAATAGCCACGCTGCGTAGTAACTGGATGTAGAAAAATTGGGTCAAAGGAAAGAAATTACTAGAAGTCAGAAAATCGAATTGGTGACTAGCAACACACATTATTCTGAAGCGAAGCTAATCATATTCGTTACCCATTTAGAAGACTTGAAAGTTTCAAGAATGCTCTTCAACTTGGGGATTGCACAGAATCTACCAGAATTTTCAGAAAACGAATAGCCACACTACGTAGTAACTTACTGAACTTACTGTAGAAAATTGGGTCCAAGCAAAGGAATTACTAGTGGTATGAAAAGAGACTTGGTGACTAGCTTGGTGACTAGCTAGCAAAGCTCTATCATTCTCTGAAGCGAAACTATTCGGAATTCATCACCCATTTAGAAGATTTGAAAGTCTCAAGAATACTTCTCAAACTGCAAATTTTACAGGAGCTACAAGAATTTCCAAGAAACGAATAACAACACTTTATAGTAGCTACTGGACGTAGAAAATTGTGTCTTGAGAAAGAAAGTACTAGCGGTTACAAAATTGACTTGGTAACTAGAAACCTTTATCTTTCTGAAGCGAAGCTATTCGGAATTCATCAGATTTCTTACCCATTCAGAAGATTTGAAAGTCTCAAAAATACTTTTCAAAGTGGAGATTTCACAGAAGCTGCAAGAATTTCCAAGAAACGAATAACCAAACTTAAAAGTAGTTACTGGACGTAGCAAATTGTCTTGAGAAAGAAAGTACTAGCGGTTACAAAATTGACTTGGTAACTAGAAACCTTTATCATTCTGAAGCGAAGCTATTCGGAATTCATCATATTCCTTGCCGATTAAGAAGATTTGAAAGTCTCAAGAATACTTTTCAAAGTGGAGATTTCACAGAAGCTGCGAGAATTTCGGAAAAAGAGTAGAAAAGAAGATTAATTGCACTATTGAATTAAATTAGTGCATAAAATTGTGTTTTAACAAATAAATTACAAGGGGCTAGAAAATTGGATTGGTGACGNACCACACTTTATAGTAGTTACTGGACGTAGAAAATTGTGTATTGAGAAAGAAATTACTGGTGGTTACAAAATTGACTTGGTAACTAGAAAGCTTTATCATTCTGAAGCGAAGCTATTTGGAATTCATCATATTCCTTGCCGATTTAGAAGATTTGAAAGTCTCAAGAATAATACTTTTCAAACAGGAGATTTCACAGAAGCTGCGAGAATTTTCGGAAAAAGAGTAGAAAGAAGAGTAATTGCACTATTGAATTACATTAGTGCAGAAAATTGTGTTTTAACAAATAAAGAACAAAGGGCTAGAAAATTGGATTGGTGACGGGCGAAGCTTTAAATTATTTTTAGTGATAAAAACGATAGCTTTTTACCAGTGCATTCACTTTCATGTTATCTTGCTTTTAAAGTATCAACATAATGCATCTTCGGGAATCTTAAAAGAAACGAATGAACACAACATGCCGCGGATAGGTTACGCATTGTATATTGCACTAGCTGTATTTGTCACTACTGTAGTGGTTCTTGGTGTAACGTGCTGCAAAATGTATTTTAAGTACAATCCAATCATTTGAGAAATGTTGATACTGCATGCTATCATCTAAATATCAATGATATTTTAAAGGGGCTCCGTCGTCAAACAGTAAACAAATCCGTGAACTCGCACGTGTCGGGGATTATCCATTGTTCATCCATTGTTCTCTGCAGTTTGATTGGTGGCTTCACCCAAGCCACAAAAAAGTGACCGTTAAAAATCCACGTATATCCGAGCAATCGTACAAGATATGAATGTTTGGTTTGTGCCTTAGTGAAGTACAAGGATTAATGCCCAAACAGCAATTTTCATTTTGAAAAAATACGAAAATCCTGTTTGACATCACCTTTAAAAAAACTGCAAAAATCATCGTTTTGTTTACATTTTGACAACGGAACCCCTTTTAAGCTAACATCTTTGTAAATTGGTAGGAATTATGATTTTCATTGCAAAGCAAAAAGTTGATTCTTCTCATTGAAAAATTCCTGGAAGGTTGTGAAAACAAGGAAACTGTTAGAATTGCATGAAACCCATAGTTTGTGAAGGTCTGCGATATGGTAGTGAGCTTAAATCTGAAGCTTTGCTAGTTCATGATTTAGCAATTGTATTACGTCACAGTCTCAAAACTGTTTGAAAAAGAACGCTTGTAAAGAATATTAGGTAAGTCGTTGGAGTTCCTTCCAGGCCATTAAATAAAAGAAAGATGCAATAAACCTATGCACTGTATATTGAAATCGGATGTAATTAGAATCAATTGGATGGAGGGGAAATACCCATCAAGGTGTTGCAAGCCATCGTTAGTTATTCCCGGTAGCCTGGACCATAGCATTTAACTTCTGTGAAGGAATTCAAATGTCATGAGACCTGAGCTCTGCAGGTACACATTGGCATTTTCGAGTTTTCATATTATTCCCTATCTAAAACATATCGTTGTCAATCTAATTATTCTTAATGGATATTCATTTAGAAGGATGACAAACACAAGATTCATCACTGTGCGAATTTGTCCAATTATTGTTGCCTTCTATTCGGCAGATGGTATTTTGGATCAATTATTAATGCTGGGAATATCACCAGACGAAGGATAGTGGTCAATGAAAACTCACATGACCCAAGCGTAGTAGTAAGCCTTTCAAATAACGGCCTTTGTGAATCATTGCGTAGTAGCAGGTAAACCAAGAAGTAAATGATAACAAATTGCATCGAAATCTGAGGGTACAGGCCTAAAGTGAGCACATCAACCTGTTATCACAATCCTTCAAGATGGATGGCTTCGTTGAGAGAATCTTCCTTGTTTTTACTCTATTTAGCGGCTGGTCGTTCCGCTCTTCATCAGGAAAGAAGCGTCTGAAAGAATCAAAATCTGCTAGTGAGCCTAATACGCCGACGCATCCAGCCCGAAGCAAATCGAAATCGCCCTCACCGAGAAGGAAACTGGATCAAGCAGAAGCGCAAGGATCTCCAGCTTCGACATCTCAACCGATCAGAATCAAATCTAGTAAAGCTGAAAGAGTACGGCTTACAAGTTCCTCTTCGCATTCGCTGCCGAACAGTTATAGATGTACACCTGAGAGTGGACCCTCCAGCGCGCCTCGAAGTTCATCCTCAAGCCAATACAGTTCTCTGCACGATCAGATATGGCAGCAAGCGTATATGAATGGTTGCAGATAAACAACGAAGGAAAATTGTATTTGGTAGCAAGATGGCAAGATTAGGCCAAGTAGGCCGAGCTTGAAAAGGATGGCTGGGCCTCGGCAGTTGAACTCCAAGCACATTTGTCAAATAAGCGCTGAAATTCAGGAATATTTGTAAAATCGTCGTACAAAAATTCTAATTTCGAACTACCAATGCAGGGTACATAGCTCAGAACTTAAAGAGTGGATATGAGGAGCCTGCTGGCAGTGCAAATCTCATGACAAAGAATACATCGGAATACATTGTGTTGCATAAAAGTCGTTGCTTAGTGATTAGCGCATCTGCCCGCAGAGAAGCTACTAAACTTATATTGACGAAAAATACTGTTGATGTCAAGTTTAACTGGTAGTTCTTTGAAATACCAGGCGTTTTTGCGGTTCTGCAAAGCACAAGCTAACATATTTTCTGCACCTCGCTTTGTAATTAACGCAGTGCTTATAATTCAACGACTGCATTCGTGGCAAATTCAGGCATTCCAACGAATGAAAGGGTTTGTTGACAGAATCAGGTTGCTAACTTTGTCAATTTTTTATTACAAAGTCCAACTTTGTAATCTAAGAGGGGGCTCCAGGTCAGTCAGAAAGAAAGAAAGAAAGAAAGAAAGTCCGTCGCGCTCGTTAAAGCAATTGATTAACGTTCTATCTTTCAAATACTGCGCTTCTTACCAGATTATCGCTCTCTCAGGACGTCTGGGTGTGTTGTTTCCTTTATCTTATCATTCCGCGTGGGAGCAATCGCTCTCAAACTAAAGCAAAAAAGCTGCCAACGAAAGGAGATTAATCGGTAAAGTCGTACGATATATTTGAAAGGCTTGTAATGACGTAGGCTCGCAAAATCTATCAATGTCTTGGAACAACATCGTCTTGGGATATGCTTTGTCAGAAGGCCTTGTAGGAATATGTCATCAACATAATACTATATAGGATTATTTGTGTCCATCGTAAGCTTTCTCAGACTTTGATACTGGCGTTAATTACATACAAATTGATGAGGGGTTAATCATTTCCTAGCAATCTCATACACTTTGATAGCATGCTTTCCTTTTCCCGGGAAATTCCCGAAATCCTCTAGAAATTGTCTTTTCTTCTAACGGGTGAGTCAATTAGAAGACCCTGGCGTCTGAGAAAATGCTGCTCCCTGATTATCAAAGCACTAATATTTAAAACTGTCTTGTTTTATTCCCGATGTATCCAATTAGGTTTAGTAATTTACTCGGCTTTAATATGCCAGTCCTCCCCGTCGATATGAGAGATTTTCTGCGGAAAGCCCCTTTCGAAAACCTGCAACACGAATGAAAACGACAAGCAAAACATCCCTTTGTTTTCTTTCCTAGCAATTATGACGCTGGCATGCATTCATGTATTTTGTCCTCTTGGGACAATGGAATCCCCCTGACTTGGTGACTATAGCAAAGGTTAAAAATAAGGTTAACAATAATAAGGTTAACATTTTTGGGAACCTTACTCACAATTTTAACACGGTTTTTGAGGTTTTTCGAAGGGATTTTTTTATCCCTTGTGAAATCTGAGCGGCGTGACCGATTTCATCCAGGAAAAATTCAAAAAATAATTGAACATGTTAGCCATTCAATCAGATATTGAAAAATATCATTGTTCATATATTCAGGGAGCAACAGCCTCTCAAATGCCGGGCCTTTTTTGACTCACCCGGTAGAAATCTCCTATGCATGTTGGTGGATTGATACACCCCTCCCAAATGCACATAAGACAGTTTAACAAAATTGTAGACTTTCTCCTTATTAGTATGTCATTCATGGAGCCTTGAATGAGTTGTAAATACTTAAGAAACGAAAGGCTGGACCTGAAATTAGATGTTAATTTGTATTTAGACTGTAGGTGAATGGATTGTAGTGATACTGAGGTGCTTAGTGTATGCTTGATTTGTTTTTGTCTGTTGCGTCTCTCTCTCTCCTTATGAAAGGCCTGCACAAACGATGAAACAATTCTTGAGATCTTTGAACCAAGAGGCGAGAAGAAAATGTTCCCTTGTTAATCCCGCCATCTTTACCAATTTTTTCAATATATACGACACAACACCATCTGGTACTTGGTCTAATCAATTACAGGCAGGATGATCCTGTGCATATATAAAGCAACGAATCGAAATTTTCGTGAAATTCATTCAGATCATTAGTCAAAATGAAGCAGGTGTTTGTTGTAAAAAACAAGTTGTTCATTGTTGTATGAATGAAAATGATTCCGCCTTGTTATTCTTCTTATGAATGAAATCATTTCAGCAGGTCATTCCATTAGAAATAATGCGATCATGCTCTTGGATTTCGAGGTTGGTTTACTAAATAATTCAAAAATCTTCTCGCAGTCTTCTCAGAAGACTGCAAGAAGATATTTGAATCATTCTCCATTGCAGAATTTGATTAAGTAGTCGATTAGTCGACGCCGTTGTTATACCAGTTAGCAATCAGATGTTATTATGTGTGAACGTGCATCAAAGTCATAGAGGAATTCGATTCGAACTTGCATTGCCAAGTTATATAATTTTTGATTTTATTGGCATTCCTGGTCACTTCATTTTAATGCACAATTTTTGGTGCTAACCTGTAATTCTACCATAAGCAGTTTTGATATCTTGATGATTTCAAAACTTACACCCATTTTTGTTTTTACGTCTTTTCGAGGCTGTGACATCATCAACTTGCTAAATGGTGAACAAAAGAAGTGAAATATGTTTTACTACTTTTTGAGACCTTCAAGAGCTGAGGTTCCTGTGATTCTGGAAGTTGAAATTTCTAACATGGCGATTCTTTTCATAACAAACGCTGTAAATTTGAAATCAACGAAGATATAAAAATGCTCATGGCAAGAGAAAGATTGCCTCAAGTTTCTGTCAAGCCCTTTATTAGAAAACAAATGATAAGCATTTGCTGAACAATGTTCAAAGCTGAATAGAGAAAGTTGATCACGCAATTTACAGCAGAAATCTTTCCCGATATTTCTATCTCTCTAGGGCTACAATATACAAATAAGAAATAGCAACTAAAAAGACGTTTTACAATGTTAAAAATGCAAAAATTTCTTCTGCTCTCATCCTTCAGACAACTAACAAAGATGTTAATTTCTTAAAACATAATGCTTGTACTCGAAATGTTTTGCCAAAAATCGTTATGGGTATATCTAGAAAAATACATACTGGAAAAGCTTTGTGTTTCTCGTCTTGTTTTATTTCGAAGAATTAATAACAACAGTCTCTGAATATTTACAAGAGTCAGGGAAGATAACATAGGATAGGCTTATACATTTTCTTAAAATTTAAGGGGCATACCAAGTATCTTATCTGAAAGCTAAATTAACCAAGAATAGGCTGCAATCACGTTACTTTATCTATAAGGTTGATTCAGAATTTTACCTCGTTTTTGTAACTCAGAATTGATAAGAAAGGAGGGATCACAGCGCCTGCAGCGATGCAATTTTGATTTCTCAAACGTTTTCGTCGTATCAAATTGTAGGCCTGACCTTGGGGTTTCGTCAGTATTATATCTGGCATCTACAAAAAACTAAGCTAACAAAGAATAGGCTGCTATTTCACCATTATTTTCTGATTGATTAATTCTTTTATCGTTTCGTTGTTAATTCAGAACTGATATAAAAAGAGGGGTCATAAAATTCCCAGTTATGCAATGCTTGATTTTTCAACCATGACCATCGTTTCAAGTTGTAAGTCTAACCTTCGATTTTCGTCTTCTAGTGGTTGTATCGCTCTTTTTAGTCTCTGAAGAAATAAAAGGAAAAGGATTCAAATGATGAAGAGTGTTATTTATACTAGGTAAGTGAAGAAGCTTGAACCTTTCGGAAAATTGAAGAACTTTAGCCAATAATCTCTCTCAAAGAGTTCTGTCTTGAAGGATGAGTCCTGGGTTGGTATGATTAATGATAAAATACAAGATCATACTGTTATGAATTGTTTATCATAATTTTCCCATCATTTTTCCCTTCTCTGCAAAATCACGTGTTCAAATAGGCGACCAGAGTATACTGACGTCATAAAAGCGAAGGATCTGTGCTTTTCTGACGTCATGCTCAACGAAAACGAAGCTGCCCTATTGTCTTCTGGCTTCTTAATCGCTCTTAGCCTCTTTGTCGTGTTCTTATGGAAGTAATGGCGTCTAAGTGCAACGATATTTGGCCTAAATCTAGCGTTAACTATACCAACCCCGGACTTGCCCTTTGAAGAAAAATTCAACCAACGTTGTTTACACCCATTTTAAATCACATGATTGCACCCTTGAACAAGTTTTCCTTATATCTGAGTCAAGAACATAGTACCAAGAAAAGCATGAAACGGGTAAATATATCAACAGATAAAGGGATGATTTCCCATAAAGGGAGTCGATAAAAAACCTCAGCTGAATTTAAAGTATGTTTAGATACCAAATTCGGATATCTTAGTAAACAGATTTGTGAAGTAAAGATGATTACAATGTGATATCTTGCCCATAGCTTTCGTTAGGCCTTATTTTTTCACCTTCGAGAGAGACTGTAATAATTGATTCATCTTTCACTAAAGAAACACAAAATCTCATTAAGTTATTGAGCCAGATACTTGACTCTTGAATCACGCGCTGTAGGAAACGCAGTAGTTAATGTGTTAATGGATAATGATATCAAATAGTTAGCTTGGTCTTCAGTCCACCTATCCTATCGTATTTGTATCCCGTCCGCCATTTTGATTTCGTGAACAGGGAAGCTGCCTCCCGCTCAGAGTAATGCGATGCCAATTGCGCAGCCAAAAAGGCAGCCTCCCTGTTCACAAAATCAAACTGGCGGATGGCATACAGCAACTACGATAGGATAGGAGGAATGAAGACCAAGGTAACTTTTGAATATCATTATTCACTAACAATCAAATCAACTGCCGCGTTTCCCATAGCACATGCTTGAATCAACGCAAAGGTCGAATATCCGCGTTGTTTTCAAGGGCTGTTGATTTTCTATCATACGGTAGACTTCAAGATTACACTTTCTACTTACCAATAGGAAAGTACCAGATTGACAATAAATCTTTCTTGCGGCAATTAGAGGCACACACAGTATAACAATGATTACCATCAGCCATCCAAGTACGTCAGCCCAGACTGGATATGTGTAGGTTTTTTCATATGTTAATGGGCTATACTGGAGAAGACTTGCTAGAAAGATGCCCTGGAAGTGAAGAGAGATCTTGCTAAGACAATTTAGATAGCCAGACGAACGTCAAACTCATGCACTTTTAGGTCACAAATTGTGAATTTTTCGAAAGTTTTTTCAGTCATATGGCAGACGTGCAGACGAAAGATTTTAGCAGTAAAAATAGTCAGACTTTCTTTATTGTTCTGGTGAGAAGCTCCTTTATGATTTGATCAGGTGTTTTAGACCTTTTTTGGATATTTCGCAGCCAAGAAATTCCCCATGAAGTCAACTTTAGTAATATTTCTTGTGCTCACGAAAACGTGAAAAAAATACGTTGGTTATCAAGTAGGATTCAATTCTAGACTAACTACCTCAGTCTCAGTTGCCGCTTCGTTCATTGAATTGGATGATGGCACTACGCTTCAACTGGTAGTTACGGTAGTTATAGCGATTATCAGTTTCTTAGCATCATCAGAATTGAGTACTTAAAGTTTCTTACGAGTTTCTTAAAAGTTCCATAACAATCTTCATGTTCATTTCCTGTGCCCTAATGAAAAGTTCAAAACAATGTTTTTGAAGACTTTCCAGTGTGTAGACATTACTCAAATACTTTTCAAGTAATATGGTACAGGAAACAAGTGAAAATAGAATTGAAAGATTCTGACGATTTCCTTCACTAAAATATAAAGTTTCTTATCTAATTTTCCCCCGGTACTGGAGTTTCTTAACTGTTTAGCGAACTGAGAGTAGAATTTCTTCTGAGAAGTTTCTTATGACGAAATAAGTGTATTAGCAATACTTACGAAAGCTAAAACAGGTGTCACAAATTTCCAGACAGGCACCCATAAACCAGTTATGGAGTTACCTATCATTGATTCTATGTCTTGCTTGAATCTATTAGCACCTGAAAAAAATCAGTGTCATAGTTAAGTGTTTCGAGAGTTTATTCAAGTCGCAAAAACGTATCTTCGTTCATATCTTGGTGTCAAAATAGCAATAAGAATATCACATGGTATGGTTTCGCTTCGAAGATATCTTGTACAGATTACTTGGTCTTTCTATTTCGACGAACAGTCGCTCTTGAATTACAGATTAGAAATACCAGATGTCCCAAAAATGTATACATATTTGGTTGACTCCATCGATATGGATTTAGCTTTAATCCATGTCTAATCACTCTCAAAATGTTTCTCGATAGTTAACTTGAACATAGATACCTTGTTTGTTGTTATTGATGCTTTGAGAGGAAAAATATAAATCGTGAAAGCTGAAATTTGCGTCCCCTTGCAAACCAGAGCTTTGGCCTTTTGGCCTAAGCACATTCCTGAAGCACATCGAAATTAAGAACTGAAAGTGATGAAAAATTAAGAAACTTCCCAATGGGTGAATGGGGGTGACTTCTGGAAAACAGCATAACACAAGATCTGATATTGTTCAAACTTTATCAAGGCTATCATTGATTCATACGCTGTGCTTTAAGAAATTGCTTAGGCCAAAAGGCTAAAGCTCTGGTTTGCATGAAGAGGCAAGTTTGAGCTTTCAAGATTAACATGTCTGCTCTCAAAGTACCAATATCAACAAACGAGGTATCTATGTTCAAGTTAACTATCAAAGAACATTTT
>REGL01000305.1:204873-216105 GCA_004194395.1 Aurelia aurita complex sp. Pacific
CAATTTTGTAATGCATCTAAGAAATTTTTTTAATGCCATCCTCTGCTTTTGCTTAGAACGACTCTCCCAGTTATTGTGAAGCACTTCTTTTGAATATTCTAACTGTCGTCATGGGTCGACCTTTGCCCAAAATATTTAAAATCGGACCAACTTTGATTCAAACTATTGTGGACCTTTCGAGCTTCGTCGTGGTTGGTCGGTCCATGAAAAAGTCGGTCCACGAAGTCGGTCCATGAAGTTGGTCCATCCGATTTAGTCGTGGACCGACTTTTCCCTTTTGAGAAAATTTTTGGACCGACTCAGAAATTATTGGGGGCAGGCCCGTAGGAAGCGGGGGGGGGGGTAGGGGGCTCAAGCCCCCCAATAATTGTTTAAAACAATGGTGCTACGTCACATGACTTAATTTGATGTATTGTTCTCTATCGTTTTAAGAACGATTGCCCCCCCCAATCCGAAGCTTCTTCCTACGGCCCTGTTGGGGGGTGTCTCACCCCCCCCCCACACCCCCTAATGTGCGCCCCTAAATGGGTCAACTCGTAGGCTATTGCTGCTACACTGTTCAGTGTCAAATTGTACAGTGTCAAACTTTAGTTCAAACTTTCTGTGCAAGTTACAAATAAACTGGGGTCTGGGACAAGCCAGGCTAATTTTCCGCTTCCCGCTTTTCGCGTTTTCGCGCGACTTTCTCCACTGAAGCGAGGCTAAATGGCCTACTTTTACAATTACATGAAAGAAGAGAAAGCTGAATGCTGACTGCATAAAGCAGAGAAGAAGGGTTGCCGATTTTTTAGAGAAAATGACGCCATGAAAACGGGAAATTGGTAGATAAGATGGATAAATTTCTTGTGAACCAGGTGAAGGGTATTATTGCATGTATTTATTGTTATAGAAACTTGTCAACATCTTTTTTATTCAGTTGTCTCGCTCCAAAATAGAATCCATTTTAGGCCTAAATAGGATAGAGAAAGGAGGCCTGGTAAAATGTTAAGAAACTTTAACAGTCAGCGTCATAACAATGATCTTTGTTTTTATTGAGGCCCCTGCAAGAGTATATTACATACCCGAATTTGTATCAAGAGAGGAAGAAGAAAATTTACTCGCAAAGGTATGTTTTGTACTGTTTGGTGAAGGTGCTGAAGTGTTTTTAGCACCAAGCAAGCACTGGAATCACAGAAGTAGCTAAGCGCTAATTGAGTCCACAACCCCTTGTCGTGACACTTAAATGGTGGGGCTCTGCTGGGTATCAAACCCTGTCTGCCTGACAGATCTGGCTGCAAAGTCAGAGGATTACACCTTTCGCCACAACACCTAAAAAGAATCAAATTTCATTGACTTGAAAACATAATAGAATAAGGTTTTTTGAAAGGCAAAATCTTTTTGAGTCTACAGGGGTTAAATGGATACTGATTGTAGGACAATGACAGATCATAAATCTTGTAATTAAAATTCAGAACACCAAGGAATGGTATTGGGAAGAGTATCAATTTTCACGATTACAGTGTCACTTTTCATGATTGTGATATTAACAAAGAAAGAAAGAAGTAGGAAATATTAAAAACTTGGGTGCAAGGTTTGCGAAATTTTCTTACATCTTGAGTGGCCAGTTCCCTAACAAAATTTGGTGCAGTGTGCCCCAAGCCTTGTCATGCAGTTTGTTTGCTACTTGAAATTTGTGTTAATTTCTTTATATAGATTTCCAGTGCACCTAAGCCCAAATGGACACAGCTTTCTGGACGGAGGCTACAAAATTGGGGTAAATATCCATGTGTTGTAACTAATAAAAAGTATTCTTTCCAACAGGTAGAACAGCATGGTAATTTTGTTCACATCATTTGAAGTATGCAACAATCCTTATGCATGAGTTGTTTTTTCTCTAGCTTCTGCTCCCAAAATGTTGTTCTCTTGTTCTCTATTATAATCTATACTTGATTGAAAATCATTAAAGATTGCAAAATTTTTATGATTCTCATCGATGCAATTTTTCTTTACCTATCTTTAACTGGTACTTGTAGAAAGAGCTGATTGTAGTTAAACTGCAAAATATATCGGAAAGTCAGCTCTCAGATCACCAAAATATTCAGAAACCTAAGAGCATCAAAGACAAAATTATAGAAGTCACACTCAGACGAGAACATACATAGGTTCGAAAGACCTCAGTGTGCCAGAAATTTATCTGTTTCTTTGCGTCCGCCTCCTCGATAATATATATTTTTCAGAGTCTTAAGTATTGGAAATTATTGTTCATTGCTGAAACGTTCTTACTTATTGTTATTTTGTTTGTACAAATCTGAATTATACAGTCATTTGTTAGTTTTGCTTTATTGTTTGGTATTACTTAATTGATCTGGAAACAGAGGCATGGCTTCATAAGACTTGTTATGAAATATATATGAAGGTACAGGGGAGCCCCAATGGATAGAAGCAGCAAAATGTTGGGAATCATCTATGGTAGTGTTTGAATACTTTCAGTGCTCAAAATCTGAAAGTGTTAAGAACGTTTAATGATACATTTAGGCTAGGACCTGCTTCCCCATTGAATCTTTTGCTTTTATATTGTTTTTCTTTATCTTTTTTATGCTTTGTTTACTGTATGTAGTTTCAGAGATTTGTCGCAATCAGAATGAAATGTTTAACTTTTATCATCATTCCAGGTGGACTGCCCCATCCCAAGGTGTGTTCTTTATTACTATTTTGGTTTCAACTTGGAAACTGCACAATCTGCACATGACGAATTAAATATATTAACCAAGGAAGTTTGTTAGCACTAGTACTAATCCTTAGTCGAGTTCTCATCTTCTAAAGTTACTATTGTTCACACCAGATTACCCAAGAAAGTGAACCGAAAAACCTTTTACGTATAAAGAGCAATCCACAGAAATCAATGATTAAAAATCGTTTGGTAGCTGAATGGCTTGGGTACATCCTCGTTATTTTTTTTTTTGCTATCTACTGTATCTTTATAGACATGACAAATTGGCGAAAATAGGATTTATTGAAACTAGTCTTATGAAAATCCGTCAGAGTCATCAAAAGCATGGGATCAATTTGATCAGCAGGAGGCAATAGTGAATATGTTTTGCGTTTGCTTTGAAATATGCATGTCAGTTTGAAATTTCCAGTTCATGCAAACAATTTTCAAAAAGAAAAGCAAATTCTCTATTTCAGAAATATGGGGAATTCTAATTCCACCAGGGGATTGTTTGGATGTATCTAATCTGCGTTGCATGTTTCATAATGATATGCTCATTGTGTTGCCGCACTGCAGCTGTTCAAAGTTGATCCCTTGTTTTTGATTGATGAATTTATGAGAGTTTAAAACTGCTTGTGTTCAATAAATGTCTTTTCGCCAGTTTGCGAACTTAATTAAATATAGCAAAAAGTAGTAGTAGTTGTAGCAATATAGCCAGTCTATTCATCTGCAAACAAGTTTGAATCATTGATTTCTGTCTATTACTTTGTTTCGTGTAACTGATTTTCTTCGTTCACATCTTTTTGTTACCACTACCAGGTACACTCAATGAAAACTGACAAAACACATTACATATTACCAGAAGTTACTCTAAATAAACTACTGCATATGCAGTTCAGTATTCTTCTTTTGCTAAATGTACTCTTACAGAATCTTAGGGTAAATAATCTTCAGGATATCGTAAAGGATTTATTTGTAGGGGGAATATTTCCGAACTACTTCTGCACAATGTGTTTAACGTATTTGCAAGGGAAGAAAAGTTGATCAAAATTGAGATAGGAAAAGGAGGAATTATACGAAGCGCGCTAATGTATCTGTATGTCAAGAGACATTATCCATAATTTGAAACAGAAAAAAGGAAGACATTTTGAAGAATATTTGCCGTTGTACTGAAGTTACATTATCATCAGATATGGTATGATACTGACGTATTTATTTGTTCTTAGGGAATGGTTCAAGAATCCTTACCACAGGTATGCGACTATGTTTTGGACATTTCTGACTTCAGTTTAATTTTGACATTTTATGAATCAAAAATTAAGAATAAGGCCCCGTTCATACTGCTCTGTTTTTGTACAAAGCAGGAAGAAAAACATCAATTTTTGGGAAAGTGCTCACACTGATCCTCTCAAATACAACGCAAAAAGGGGGGTTTTTGAAAACGTTGTCAGAAGTAGATATCCACAAAATGGAGCTTTCTGAAAGCGCTGCAACATTCAACAATTATTTTTACAAAACCAGAGCAATGTGAACGCACAAAAACGGATATTTTTCGTTCCGTTTTTTTCAATCAGAGTGCAAGGGCTCTTTCCCCCTCAATTTTTGTGAAAGAAAAAACGGACCAATGTGAACGGTCGCTTGGAGGCATCAAACATTCAGAAACGGATAATAGCAAAAACGGAGCAATTTGAACGGATCCTGGGGGTTGGAAGACATCTTTGCCATGCTATCCCTATCTCTGAATATAGCTATAGCGCTGCTCAGCTATGTTACCAGAATTTTTCTAAATTTCCTGCAAAATTGTACGATAATGAGTCATCCTCCAATTCGACATATTACGTATCATGCTGTGACGGAATGGCTAACATGGAACCTAAAGTTTATTTCATTACAGTCACTCGTATTGTTCCAGAGTTGTGGGCAGTTTTTTATGGAAGCTGTTTTCAAAAATGGTCCATGGGAGCGGTGAATTCAATTTTTTTCAAGGAGGACTAAAATCATTTTCCATGTCAGCCACTAATCCAAATTTCAAATCAATGACAGTGAGCATGAAAATCCTCTAAGGATCATGACAATGACAGATAAGCACGGTCAGATTTTGTAAAACTATAGCATGAGGAACTTTTGATTGACACCTCAATTCAAAGCGATTAGCGATCGCAGACAAAGGAAATTCTCTCAACCAGTAATTCAAAACAAGCAAAGCCACAAAAGTTGCTCTGAAACCCATGTAGCTAGCTCGCTCGTTGTGCTTTCCAGAAATTGTTTTCAAGAGCAAACATGAGCGTAGATCGAAAGAAGAAGGATATATCTGCACATCTGCCTCTGGCATTTGATTTGTTTGGTTCAGAAGCCGATTGAGAGGCGACTCAATTCTCTTACTTTTTGGGTGTGATTATAATACTTACTGCTCAGCTTCTGAGCCAAGGAAATAAAATGCCTGTGGTAGATCTGAAGGTATATCCTTCTTCTTTCGACATATGCTCGTGTTTGCTCTTAAAAACAATTTCTGGAATGTACAACAAACGCAATAGCTACCTGGGTGTCAGAGAAACTTTTGCGTCTTTTTTTGTGTTGAGTTAATGGTTGAGCGAATTTCCTTTGTCTGCGATCGCTGATCGCTTTGAATCCAGGTGTCAACAAAAACAACGCATATATGCTATTGTGTTACAAAATCTGTCCTTGTTTGACAGATATGTACCCCTCGGTTTATTGAAGTTAATTGTAGTTCCTTTGAAGATTTATGATGCAGTCATAAACATTTCTGAAGCTAAAAACCGGCAGAGTTTGATCGAAGTTTCTGGTGCTTTTCAAGCTCTTCAAAAAGCAGCTTCTTCGACAATCGCCGATAACTCTAGAGGGTGTTTCAGAAAAAAGGCGACCCAATTATAATTGAAAATCTTGAAAAAATATGAGATTTTAGAAGATGTAAAGCATACTATCTGAAAGTACAATCTTTTTTTCATCTAATGATATGGTTTGGATACCTTGATTGAATTATTTATCATTTAATTGGTATTTTAGTAGGTATGGCCGAATTCAAATACAGCATGCTGTAAGAGCAAAATCAACACCTTCTTTATCGTAAAGAATGATGAAACAGATTTTATCGAAACAGTTCATGCCTACAAGCACCAGAGGTGATGCCCTAAGGTAGATAACAGGCAAATTTATTCCCATCTGATGCATTTATTGATGAGGTAATATAAGCTCTCACACAGATAAGTTTTCGTCTATGTGAATGTTGTATCACTTTCCGGCCTTTGAAATAGGCAATATTTACGAAAACGTAAATTTAGTGGCGAATGATTCAATTTATACACTTAACCTGGGTATCATTGGAAATAAGATAGATCTTGCTCTCAGGTGGTATACATCAAATTGACTCAAATATTATCGTTTCCTGAAGAATCTCGAACAAAGGTTGGGTTGCATTTTTCTGAAACGCCCTGTATGATTGCACAATTAATTGTTATGATGTAATGTTCACCTGTCAGTTAGCCTTCCACTGTGTTACATGTGAATGTTTCAATTTTCTTTCTCAGTGGCTGAAGAACATGACTGACAAGGTCACTGAACTGGGGTTTTTTGATGGGAAACCAGCAAATCACGTTCTAGTCAACGAATATGAAGCTGGCCAAGGTATTATGGTTAGTAGACCAAGGAAAGATTCTACTATCTACTTAGATTCTAATGTTATGGAGGGCCCTTTGAAAACCAGCTTTGCTGGAGGGTTGCCTAGACAAGACATACATTAATGTGGGTTTTGTCCATTTCATTCAGAAGCTTATCATCCAAGGGAATCAACAATGACAGTACAGGACTCTAGTCAAAAACAGGACAGATCATACGCTATCTCATTCATTGGACCGTCAAAAATAGATGTGGCGTAAGACCAATTTAACCGTGTCGATTCCCTTTTGTGTTTTGAATAACGTGCAAAAATTTAATTTTAATCAATTTTGCTTGCGGTAGTTCTCCAGACTACCTACACAATCTCTGTATGTTCTTTGGAACTGGTGTGTCGCGCTGATACATAACAACAACATCAAAATTAGGGAACTAGTGTAGCTAGTCTTGCAGTTCTCGAGACATTAATCGTCTCAGCGTGGTTTCCAGTCTCCTATTCAAGTTGAAGAGGATATGCACGTATTTTGCAATTGAGCTTGACCAAACATAGAAAGCTATTTGACACACATATCCATCACTATGGTAACAATTGTTTTTGCTTTTAACAACTGTTTAATAGCCCTTATTAGAAAGATGCACACTTGAGCTTTCTCGGAGAATGGTAAGTGTGCCCTTCTCACATGCGTGAAAAGAGCCATGCATGAACTTTTTCGAATGTCACGCGAGTTTTGTAGATATTTTGTTACATCTACTTTATTGGGGATTTGCAGCCTTTGCCTTGGACTCTACAGCTTCGAGTCTGTTACAAAAGTGCATCGGATCATCCTCTCGTTTTCACTGTTCCTGCTTATTCGTAAATCTACAGAACAACTTTTTTTGGAGCTGTGTAAACGCTCTTGCGCCATAGCAGCTTTGTGACGGATCAAAAGTGCATCGGATCATCAAAGGGCGCCTACCTTGTAGGAAGTGTGTTTATTCCCAGTACTGTACCCGTGACCCAGTTCACAGAGTAATTGGTGTCCTGTGACCCAGTCCTGCTAATCTGTGTTTCAAATTCTAACGTCTGTTAGTGTTGACCAATCAAAAATCACGCTGTCTGATTCCCTGTGGCCAACTCGTATAACAGTTGATCTCGTATTACATCAACACCGGAATTTGAAATCACAAAGTTATTCATGTGTCATCTTGACCTTGAGGGGACTGACTCTGTGTACTGCTGGGTCATGGTACAGTTCTGGGACACTTGCTATACTGTGTCACAGGACACCAATTAGTCTACAGTACTGGGAATAAACACACTTCCCTTCCTACAAGGTAGGCGCCCTTGGATCAGCCTCTCGTTTACATCGTTCTTGTATATTCGTAAATCTACAGAACAACTTGTTTTGGAGCTGCGTAAATGCTCTTGCGTTGTAGCAGCTTTGTGACGAATCAAAACTGTACCAGTACAGTGTAGAAGTGGTCTTTTCAGTTTATTTTGCTGCTGACATTTTTTTGTCCTTTATCTGTATTGGGTCGTTCATTCCAGGGCCTCCATCAGTGGCACGCATATCATTATAAACATTTTCTAATGTTTCTCCAACTTGAATAAAGCTCAAACTGGACAAATACGAAACAGGTATTTTTCAAAATAGAGGCCGAGAACTCAGCCATATCCTGGAAGTTGAATGCTAGACAAATAACGAGAATTATCGGAAAAGCCGATCAATTCTCTTGCGCGTAGTCGATCGTGTGAACACTAATCATCGAATACAACAGGACACTCAAACTCAATTCAACGAGCGACGTGCAATGAACCTATCAAGACTCACCGACGACCGACCGACAGACGATAACGAAAACATGCTACTTTTGTTCGCCAAGAACGATGCATAAAAATGGTTGGGTATTAAAATTAACATTGGTCTTAATGTTTTCCTCCATATCTCACGTTTGAGAAGCGCGATTGACGAAAGCAAAACGATTTCCGAGGGCTGTCACAATCTGCTTCTCGATTGGGATGNTTCTGGTGTTAGGTTTTCAATGTCACTTGTCAAAGACTCAGCTGATAGAACAACGACTCAATTTCACTTGTTGCCGGGGGTATTTACACCGGGATTTACAAACCAATGGAGGAGTCCAAGCAAGAGTCCAGTTTAGAAAATAGCGAAACAAAGGTAATACCTCTTATATCGCTCAGTACTGTTGTTGCGTGAATGTGGGGTGTGTGACGCTTTGGTAAATGATTGTGACGTAAGTTAATTTATTCCCACTATTACTTCTCCTGTATGCCGCGTATTATTGAAGATATGTCTGATGCAAGTCTTTTTGAATGAATGCACACGCTTTAAGTTCCCGACTGTCAGTGAAAAGTCTAGCCGTCTTGAAGATGTTTTCCTTTTGCAGACTCTATTGAACAGAAATTCACTTGTTTGTACTGCAGATGAATCGTTGTGAGGTGGGTGCGAGGTTTGTAATTCTGGTGTTAGGTTTTCAATGTCACTTGTCAAAGACTCAGCTGATAGAACAACGACTCAATTTCACTTGTTGCCGGGGGTATTTACACCGGGATTTACAAACCAATGGAGGAGTCCAAGCAAGAGTCCAGTTTAGAAAATAGCGAAACAAAGGTAATACCTCTTATATCGCTCAGTACTGTTGTTGCGTGAATGTGGGGTGTGTGACGCTTTGGTAAATGATTGTGACGTAAGTTAATTTATTCCCACTATTACTTCTCCTGTATGCCGCGTATTATTGAAGATATGTCTGATGCAAGTCTTTTTGAATGAATGCACACGCTTTAAGTTCCCGACTGTCAGTGAAAAGTCTAGCCGTCTTGAAGATGTTTTCCTTTTGCAGACTCTATTGAACAGAAATTCACTTGTTTGTACTGCAGATGAATCGTTGTGAGGTGGGTGCGAGGTTTGTAATTCTGGTGTTAGGTTTTCAATGTCACTTGTCAAAGACTCAGCTGATAGAACAACGACTCAATTTCACTTGTTGCCGGGGGTATTTACACCGGGATTTACAAACCAATGGAGGAGTCCAAGCAAGAGTCCAGTTTAGAAAATAGTGAAACAAAGGTAATACCTCTTATATCGCTCAGTACTGTTGTTGCGTGAATGTGGGGTGTGTGACGCTTTGGTAAATGATTGTGACGTAAGTTAATTTATTCCCACTATTACTTCTCCTGTATGCCGCGTATTATTGAAGATATGTCTGATGCAAGTCTTTTTGAATGAATGCACACGCTTTAAGTTCCCGACTGTCAGTGAAAAGTCTAGCCGTCTTGAAGACGTGACTGGCGTTTTCCTTTTGCAGACTCTATTGAACAGAAATTCATTTGTTTGTACTGCAGATAAATTGTTGTGAGGTGGGTGCGAGGTTTGTAATTCTGGTGTTAGGTTCTCAATGTCACTTGTCAAAGACTCAGCTGATAGAACAACGACTCAATTTCACTTGTTGCCGGGGGTATTTACACCGGGATTTGCACTCACGGAGTCCCTTCACCTTTCATGCAGAGGAAGAATCCAGAAAAACACCGGGGGGTCTACTTAATACATTGAGCACCCGGGGATGTGCTGTGCCTGCCAATAGGGCCCCATTTTCGATTGGAAATTCCAGGACAGGATTATACCTTTTGTGTATTTATTCCGACACAGGAATGTTCATTAAAGCTTTTTTCTCAGGGCAGGTCAGATTTGGCGTGCAAAATTAAGATAATGATAATAATAATGATAATAATAATAATAATAATAATAATAATAATAATAATAATAATAATAATAATAATAATAATTAATTTATTTACAGTTGGTGGGCGCAATAGTTTTAAAGAAAACTAATAAATACCAACTTTTTACAATACAAAGTTCAAACATAATATAAACGTAAAATATCTACATGAATCTATGTACACATCATAACTTACAAAAGCCACTTGTATTATACAGGACAAGTACTATATTTTCAAACATTTATTGCAGGACAGGGTCATAAAATTTTCTTTTGGCAGGCACATTCCCATTGTTCTTCTCCAAGGTAGACCCCCCGGGAGAAAACCACGATGAACCATAATGTTTTCTTTCTCCGAAACCTCATTCCTTAAAATATCTTCAATACTTCTCAATACGTAATCTCCGTGTTTAATCCATGAATCAAAAATATGGGTTTTGAGGTAAAAAGGGAGTTCAAAGTATAAATCAAATTTGATGTCACGTGAAATTATCTGCGAATAAAGACGATTGAAGTGATCGTCATAACTCATTTGCGTTGTCGCAAATCTCACTTGACATCTCACTTGATACAGACTTTATTTCCCTGGGAATGTTTTGCTTCAGATCGTACCGACATAGATATTACTTCATCGGAAAGCCTAGTTCCTCCTATTTTCAAACGTAAAATGGCGATTTCCTAATGTGTGCGATTCCAAGGTTGAAAGTCATATTTAAAAGGAATAGACATAGCTGTATCTCGTAGCCGCTATAAATAGGCTAAAGAAACGCCCATTGTTTCTTTACCTACACAATGAAACCGGATGCGTCAAAGTTGTCGAGTACAATAGATCATATTTTTGATCTGGCCCGGGCCAGCTTTTAACTATGTCGATTCCCTTTAAGAGATAGCTATCCTCCAAATGTTTTAAGTTTTTAAAGGATGTATAGGGGCAGTAACCTGCACCAGGGTTTAGTCTACAATCTTAGACAAAAGTGTTAAGACACTTTGCTTTCGGGAAGAAATTGTGAGTTAAGGACACCCTCCCCCTAAATCAATTGATACGTTTGCTACTTAAGTTATTTCAGTCTTGCAAAGACAGTATTAGACAAAAGTATTGAGACACTTTGCTTTCAGGAAGAAATTGTGAGTTAAGGACCCCCTCCCCCCACCATATCAATGTTGCAATATTTTGGAAATGTTGCAGATGAATCCACCAC
>REGL01000305.1:218453-250051 GCA_004194395.1 Aurelia aurita complex sp. Pacific
ATATTTGAAATGAGGAGAAATAATCTGTCAGATGGTGAAAGATTGATGTATGTGCATGCGTGGTTTGATTTCCATAGCTTTATGCGTCTGCGGAGGATAAATTTATGTACTGCAACTGAGGAGCCAGCAAAGGAGAAACTACTTCGAAGCCTCGTCCGCAGAACAATGCAAACTTTCCTCCGCAGAAGCATACAACCCGAAGCATAACTGTGGTGTCTAACTACCCATAGTGTATGGAATTTGACACAAAAAGCTGGTAGAATTCCCAATGGGACTAAACCCCCTATTCTTACCTCAAATATAAAATTTCTCTCAATTCTCGAACTGCGCTCTTTGAGATCTTTTGATGCATTGTCGCCGAATTACGTACGGCCAATTTTTGTAGCAACTGTTTTATCTAAATCTCATTAATTTTCTCCCGATGATCTCAAGTAGATTTATTAGATAAGTATACGTACTACTGCGATTTGTGTGTTGTGTGCAACCTCAGGAAACGACATTGAATCAAAAAGAAAGATGCAACAACCATTTACGCTATCTTATTTCAAGATGTGATGGCTATGCTTGTTTTCTTCGTCTTTTGTCACACAAATTCAATATAAAAAGTTTACAATAAAGAATGACCTAAAACACTACGAACGAGCTCCATACAAAAACGAGGACAGATAATGTTACAATAGGATCTGCTCTCTTATATTGATACCTAGATACAAAGTGACTTGTGATTGCAGACAAAGGGAATTGAATGCTCGGTTGGCGAAGACAAAAACAAAAACAAAGCAAGCCGCAAAAATTGCCCTGAAAAACAAGATCGCTAGCTCGCTCGTTGTGCATTCTTGAAATGGATTTTAACAGCAAATATGAGCACATATCGAAAGAAGAGGGATATATCTAAACTTCTGCCTAGGGGATTTATTTTTTTGTACGGAAGCTGAAAGTTAAGTGTTTTAATGACACCTAAAAAGTACGAGAATTGAATCGAATCCAGATTGGCTTCTACACCAAATAAATGAAATGTCCGATGAAAATGTTTAGATACATCCTTCTTCTTTCGATATGTGCTCATGTCTGCTGTTAAAAACCATTTCTGAAATGCACAACGAAGGAGCTAGCTACCTAGGTTTAAGGGCAACTTGTGCGGCTTGCCTTGTTTTCGTTTATGACTTGAAATGGATGTAAACAAACATTAGCCGATTTTGTCGATCGGAGCCTCAGCTGATAGAACAACGACAATGGGAATAGTCACATTCACGCCTCCCCTCCCAACCTAGAGTTCCCAAAATACCGCTAACAGGTAGGGGATTCTTACCAAAATATAGGCTTTGTTGAAATTTCTTTGTCTTTTCAGGTGAACAGTAGTTTTGACTCAAGGCACATGCAATCGATCGTTCTGCAACCGAGAAGTCTGGTGGTGTTCAAAGAGGATATGTACAACTGTTATTTGCATGGTATTAAAGAGACAAAGACAGACACGATAACGGAAAACATTGTGAATCCAGACGAAAATTATCGTTGTAAGATTGGCGATGTTTTAGAACGTAAGACAAGAATATCACTTACTATTAGGCATGTTCCGAAAGTTTTAAAAGTTAAGCTTGGAATTAGAAAATAAGGTAGTTATTGACATAAAATTTAGGCGTTTGAAAAAAATTGTATTAATCTTATGGAGCTTAATATGTCTGATAGTCAAAAGACCGAAGTATTTTTATGATTTTTCTCGTCTTTTCACAATTACTGAAAATAAATAAAGTTCAACTTTACGAAAATCCCGTGTTGTTGTTGAAATGTATGAATTACAAGATTACTAAATAACTAGATTTTTACTAGATTACTTTGAAAGCTGTTTTTTCAAAAAGCTCTAAGTTAAGCCTGGTTTCCATTAAATCGCAGAGTGCCGCAGAATGTCGCAGCAGATTGTCACAAAATTTTGGTTTGCTGCGCTCTGCAACTCTCTGTGACAGGAAGTTTCATTGGTCGCAGTGTTGCAGAATTTTGGTACCATGCTGCAATAACAATATGGCAGGAATTTAGGAAACGCGTGACTCTTGTTGTGGGATCGCATAACTTTAGGACAGGTGCTTCCATTGATCGCAGAGTGCCACAGAGCGTCGCAAAGTGTCGCAGAGATAGAAAATTGATCGCAGAGTGTCGCAGCGTTTTAGTACGGCAGTTTCGATTCGTCGCAATGTGCTGCAGGACACAATTCTTGCAACAGGTGTGACACTTTGATATACTCTACGAAATAATGGAAAGCAGGCTTTAGAATAACAATTGCTTGATTTTTACCAAGAGCCTTTATGCTTCATGAATCACTCAGGATTCCGCGATACGCAAAGAACCACAATAAAAATCTGCTTTCTATTTCTGGTGCTAGATTTATGTCATGAAACTAACAGAATTAATCTAATGACCAGAGAATGTAAAAATTGTCACTAAAATTTACACAAAATCACACAGAAGGTTTAAAATTATGGTATGAATTATAAAAAGGAGTAGAATGAAAGCATGTCTCAAATTTGATGTCACGTGAAATACCCGCGAATAAAAATGATTGGAGATTTTTGTAGGAACAATTTTGCTTCATCGCTAATCTCGCATAACATGACGAAATGTACTAAATGTCAGGTGAAATTTGTGATAACGCATGCAAAACGCTACAATTGCTGCAGGTCGCGGGTATTTTCACGCGGCATCTAATTTGAGACAGATTTTTAATATGGTTTAATGGAGTATTGTCACAAAGATGATTGACTCCTGACTCTTGAAAACAATGTGATCCTATTGTTCTGCAAACAGGCACCATTTTGTACCTCAAAAGATCAATAAGTACAACATATACAACTGAATGTGTACAATATGTACAAACTGTACAACAAAAGAATCACATTGTTTTTAGGAGCCGTCAGGTGCGTAAATACCCGCATATAAGAACCTATAAAAATAGGATAATATAATAGATAAATGATTTAAGTACCAACAATAGCTGAGATGTTCAACCACACGCAACCAACATATCTTATGAAAATAGGAGCCTACAGACTGTACTTGCTAAATTTATGCACCTTGTAATCACAACCAATTTTAGTTTGATCCCGAGTTTGATATGGGTAGTAAAATTGATCTTTGATTTTGACTTTGGAATAAAGGCAGTCAGCTGTTAAAATATAAACTTCCTTCCCTGGACTTGCTAAAAGTCTATCGTTTGATCCTAAAGAACGACGATGGTCCTGAAGAACGAGAGGAAGAAAATCAAGAAAAGTGAAGAGAAAAAGAAGGCAAAAGAGAAGGAAAGATCGCTTTCCTTTCTCTTGTTTTCTATATTGTTCCTCCTCTCGTGTTTTTCTTCTCTCTTTCATGAACGAGCACGAACCAAAAGACAGACTTGTATCAAGTTAATTCCCTCCCTTTTATTCAATGGCCAAAATGTATGTGAAGATTTTAAGCCTAGAATTGGTTATTTGATCATTGATGACATAACTAAAAGCCAATAACAGTGTTGAAAATCTCTTTTTGATGGACCTTTAACCTTGGTGGTGAAAGAGTATTAATGAGAGATTCTTCAATAAAACCTATAAGACCGTTTGTACCCTGAAATTAATCTATGTATACTTTTCAGAAGAATCTTATTCAGCCTGACCCTAATAACTGTAGGTTCTTATATGCGGAGATTGAATAAAGTCCGACTCAAGTTAGATGTCACCTGAGATTTGCAATAACGCAAAATTCCTTGCAAAACACTTCTATTCAGGGCCGTAGGAAGCAGCTCAAACTTACGGGGGGGGGGGGCACGACACTTCAAGGGCACTATTTTCATAAAGCTAAAGGGGCACTGCCTGAAAATAAAAATTGAACTCTGTTTATTGCAAAAACTTAGTGGTGAGGCACATGCCCCCAGTGCCCCCCCCCGGTTCCTACGTCTATGCTTCCATTGTTGTTATTCGCGGGCATTTGCAGGTGACATCTAATTTGAGACAGTACTCCTTCAAAGTAAATTGCTCAAAACTATTGACTTTAAAATAAAAGAAGCTACGAAATCATTTACTCTTGTAAAAAAATTTAAGTGGTGCGGTGTGTTTGTGTTTATATTTACAAATGAATTACACCTAAAACCAACATAAAAGAATTACTAGATCGAAGGCGCATCTTGAAGGGCTTTTTCTTTTGTCCCCAAATTTGCCTCTACCGGCAAGATTTAATGATTTAATCATTTAATCATACAATTGCACCCCAAACAGGGGAAGAGGCATTTTTGTGGAAAATCTGGTACATTTGGGCTCTATCTAGGTAATATTAAGATTCACGCCTCCACACTTGTCACTCTACTGGATGAATAGAAACAAGTTAAAACGTTTGGCAGGCTGTGGAAAAAAGTATGTGGCCGATATTCAAAACTAAATGTTAATCCATAAGTACTAGGCTAACTTAGATACGAAAATTCTGTTTGGTAAAATCACTCATCTTTTAAAGCAAAACTATAGAAAATGCTGGAAAGGGAACCTAAATTATATGTTCGCTTCTGGTCCATGATTTACTTGGCATTAAATTTCATTTCTGAAGCTCGAAATTGCATCAAATTTCAGTTTAAATGGCAAATAAAATCATGGACGAGAATCGAATGTGGAATTCTCGTTCCCATACGAACCTCTCACCAGCATTTCCCTAATTTCTGGGTCTAGAATGTGAGCGTTTTTACCAAACAAAATGTTCACATCTATGTTATTGACCATCCCCCCGGGGCACCTCCGGGAATTTGCTCAAAAACATTCCCGGCTCTCCCAGGCATTTGACCGTAAATTTGTTCCCGGACCCGGGCCTTGGGTGGCATTTGACAATATCAGGAGCTTTGGTTTATACAGTTACTGGGAATATGACATTTTCTCACTCCCGGCCCCCGGGCATTTTTGCACAAAACTTTTGCTGACCCCTGGGCTGCCCGGGGGGGATGGTAAGGGTAGGAATTGAACGAGATATTAGCCTTTGACTGATGTATTAACATTTTAGTTTTAAACATCAGCCACATACTTTTTATTACACACCCCACTAAATGTTTCAACTTTTTCGGACTCGCCCGGCACATCTTCAGCAAACAGTACTGATTTGACGTCAGCTTACAATGCTGCAATCAGGCAATCTCAGTTTCAAATCTCTAATAGCGAGTTCTCTATTCTTGCCAAGTGTACCAGTCAGTATGAGTGTCTTGAGTTTACTGTATGGAAAGATATAAAGGTTTCAAGGGAGTACAAAATTCCACGTTACAAACGAAATTCGTCGATAGATGCAAATAGAGTTAAATGATTTCTTGATGATTCTCAGTCTGAAAATTCTCTAAGGTCGACTGATAAACATCGAACAATTCTTTTATGATTTAACTGGAGAAGAAAGAAATTGAAATACTTCTTTGCGAGTCCAAAGCAGTGGCGTAACGCAGTTTAGGCTACCTTAGTTCAAGAACTAAGGGTCCCCGATCAATAGGGGCCCCAAATTTTTTTCGTATTGTGTGATATTTCGCCACACTGTGCTTAAAGTCTTCATTAGGCCATCCCAAAAACCCTTACTAACCAGTGTTGCTAACACAACACTGGACTTTCATTCCATTTTCGTTCATTCCCTCTACAATTTTTCTAAAAAACTTTATTCCTGTGAGCAAGAGCACCTAATAACACACTGTAACTTTGCATTATGTTTACTAAAATTCCGTTCATAAACTATTGTGTTTATTCGCATGAATAGCTTTCAATTATTGTACTAATAAATCCAAGAATAAATCATATAATTCCATACCAAAGACCAAAAGTTTGCTGCTAAATTTACTGTTGATTTTTCCTATGCAAAAACCTTCTTTTCCACATAACATGGATTGCTCGATGTTTTAAAGGGCAAAAATTAAAGTGCCTCAAAAATTTACCCACCATCCCGAACCCCCTTCCCCATAGATCTCACTTCGCTTCACGGTCCCTTCACAAGTGCCCCATCTTTCCAAACTCCTACGGGCCCCGAGTGTCTCCGTTACGCCACTGGTCCAAAGTCAACTTTTGTACGAAATGAAAGTCATTCTGGCCTAGGCCTATGTTCTTTGTGTCTCATTTGGCACGCAAAGTATCATGGTTAGCAATAGATCCTTAATTGAAGTCATACTGATGGGAACGTACTGTAGGCTTTAAGGGCCTATACGTGGCAGAGCACGTACCGAGCGTTGCAAGAAAAAATGTGGGGCGTTTGAGAGGCCATATGTCAGTGAAAAATAGGTAACATCGGGTTTGTTTAATGTTTATGATTAGAATAGACGATTACGCTAAAGATGGCGGCGAGGGAACATTTGACCAAGATGCACTGCATTCTTCAATCGAATTCCTATAGAATCGTTAAAGATTCGTTATTTGAACGCAATGCATCTTGTTAAAAAGTTCCTCGCCGCCATCTTTAGCGTAATCGTCATATCTATTAGCAATTTTGTAATATAGCTATTTTGGTAAAAAACTGTTTGCTTCCTAACAATGAAAATTAGATGACTAGATGGTCCCTCAGGAATACAAGATATATTGCAATAGTGAGTCCTTGTGTGCTCTCAACACAATGTAAGCATTGTTTCAATTCTTTAATAGAGAAGCAGATTGTTTGTTGTCATCGTTCATCGTTAAGGTGCTAAAATGTAGATGAATATGAATTAAATCGAAAGACGGAAAGACCAATTGCAACAAAAACATTTTCATATCTGACTTGCAACGAATTTGCAAATTAAATTGCATCAATAAAGGATAGAGAACGTCACAGCACCCGGCAAATGACTTTCAGGAATACATAAATGAGTGAACTCACCTCAATTCTGCAACTGGTGTTACATCTGCCAAATTCAGGCAACTTCCAATATCTAAGTATTCTAATGAATTTGCCACCTCTTGCAACTGTGAAATGTTAGTAATGTATTTGCAGGAATTCATATCGAAGCGAGTGAGATGTTGAAGACCAACTGCATGGAAAAAATGATACCGTGACTACTCAAAAGAATACATGATTAATGAAAGACTCTGTCCGTTAAAAAGGGCTTTACCTCTAGTTCTTCAGGGAAGTAATGGTTGATGACTAAGAAGGTGCACACATCCACTGAAAGTATAAGAACAAAAATGCTGACATTTTTTAAAATACCACTTGAACTCTTGAGCCAGAGCCAGAGCCAGATGAATACTGGCTTATCCCTACCAAAGAAGGGAATCATATTTCAGTAAGTAATATCTTCCCTGGGATGATGAATATCCAACTATATTCCCCTACGTTCTGGGCAAAAATGTTCTGTTTTATCCCGCTGTTTCCCGGGAAATATTCTGTTATATGTCAACTGCTCAGAAAATTATAGAAAATATTGCAGCTCTTTTTGCTACAACCAAAATGTCATTAAAAAAAGATCTTTAAGTGAGTAAACTTGTTTGTTTCATCCGGCTTACCATATGAAATGGAATCAATGATATGTAGCAACAGATATTTTTTTCATTTTTACATTCCATTAAAAATTTACGATACAAATTTACTAGTTACACTAGTTACAAAATACTTAACTACACTACAAGGACGATGCCACTAGATGCAAAATACCAAGATTATTCCGTGGCATCACAAAAAACTAAGACAACATTCATATGAATATTCAAGGAAAAAGAAAACAACAATACATGGGAAGAAACTAGATTCTGTCTCAAATGAGACTTCAGGTGAAAAATTTTCCGCAAATAACAACAGACAAAATGCCTGCCGCGGTTATGGATAATTTTGCGCTGTCACAAATAGATATTGTACTGCTAGCGGGCCTATTTTGAAATTGGTCAACCTCAGAAAAAATCGTATTTTGCTAATCACAGATATTCTATGGCTTGTAAAGTAATTTAACTGCTTTCAGTATCTGCCGGCAGAAGACTGTGACTCATTGTACGAAGGTGTTGTGGCGCAGTGGTGTAATCCTCTGATTTTGCAGCCAGAACAGTCAGGCGGAGTGGGTTCGATAACCGGTAGGACCCCACTACTTGAGCGTCATGACAAGGGGTCGCGGACTCGATTAGGTCTGCTCTATTTCTGCGATCCAAGCGCTTGGCGCTGAAAAACGCAACTTCGCCTTCATCTTCACCTTGTACCATTATTTTCAGGAAAAAATCGTAAGGTAAAAATTCTGCTGCATATAAGCTGAGTTTTTGTAAAAAACGTGCCATTTTTGAACTTTTCTTTATAGTGCTGAATGGAAACGATGCCTTCATCCAATATAGGGCCGAGGAGAAAATCTAGCATGGAATTATACTGAATTTTACTCGAAATAGCGCCATATAGGCATATATGAATCTCCAGTATGAAGGAGGTGTTGCCAAAAGGATAGGAAATTTTGTCCATCTGACAGTGTCTGTTTGACAGACAGACCGCATGCACTACATGTATGTACAGACCTCTTAATAATCACTCAAGGCAAAAAGCTGCATCGAAAAACAATCCTGAAGAGTTGAATGATCCATATAGATACACAAAATTCAAAGGGAAATACTTTTTAGCAGCACTGACATGCAATTGAAACATGAGCATGAACATTTCACTTTCTATCTAATCCGTCCGACTGACGCAGAAAACCTAGATTTCTGCAGAAGAAGGAGAGTCAAACTCAGATCCACAAGGTTTATTTTGAAGACCACTATGTGTGTTAAATAGGTTCAAAACATAAGTGGCCATACGAATTAAGGATTGGGCAGGCAGCAGCTCCAAAGTATTGACTGCCCATCCGACACATTTTTGAATTAAAAATAAACCGAAGCCTGCGACTGCTCTGTAAAGCAAAAATTGAGAAGGTTTCAACGGCACATTTTCAAACAGTTCCACAAGCTTTATCCAAACTTGGTTAATTTCAACTGATATAATAAATTTGATTTGTTGTATTTGTATTTGTCGTATTTGTATTTGTTGACCACGTGACCAATGAGAAAACAACAATTGATAACGTGATTTAGGGCCTGATTACATGAGAGTTTTCAACCCCGGGGTGAGTTTCAACCCACCTGACCGAGTTGAAATGAATCTGCTATTACATGGGTATTTTCACTCCCGGGTATGAAAAAGCGAGCCGTAAAATTTCTCCCCCGGGTATGAAAAAGCACGCCATGCGCAATACATCACACATGCGTCAATAGCAATTCGACCCCGGGGTTGAAACAAGATTGCGATTATATGGACATTCACGTATTGAAAACAATGGGGATTAACGGCTCAACAGTTTCACCTCGGCTAGCTCAAAGTGGGATGAGATTTCAGCCCCGGGTATAATTTCATCCCCGGGGTTGAGATTTCTCCATGTAATTGAAAATTTAAATCAATAAAGGAATAAATGGAGAGGTGAGATGGAATTTCAACTCGGCCAGGTGGGCTGAAACTCAACACTGGGGTTGAAAACTCCCATGTAATCAGGTCCTTAGTTGAAGCTGGTTTCACTTGCAAACATGGAATGGGTATTAGTTGATAAGGACGTCTAAGTCAAAACAATTGTCACAATACAGTAAAAACTCGCACATAAGAACCTAAGATTTTGAACTCAGCCTGTTTAAGTTCTTATGTAATGAGGTACATCGAGTAATCAGGTTGTAGGTTCTTGACATAGGGTTCGGGTTAGCCAAATCTATTTATATTCGTGGCCCTACCCATTTCATCCCAAGCTTACCCAGTTTACCCTCTGCCTATCACAGTTCTGTACTAAACATTTTTGGAGTCCATGAAAGAGTATGATTGGCAAATAGGTTTCATTTATTTTCCCATGAATGAATTAATGAATGAATGAATCAATCAATCAATCAATCAATCAATCAATTAATTAATTAATGAATTAATGAATGTATGACTGAGCGAAACCCTTTGTCAAGAACCAGTTAAGACATCAGGCTAAATTGGTTCTTATTCATTGGGTACAAAATATATAATTTCAGGCGGTAGGCTCTTAATAAATGAAGGTTCTTATGTGCGGGTATTTACTGTAGTTCTTAAAATATGTGAAAGCATCGTAGCTGCTTCTTTTATTCGAGTTCAAGTTAACCATATTTTCAAAAAAGAAATAAACTAAAAATTGATAAAAACAGCATACTTAGGTGCTCAAATCCATTATCAGTTAGGCTTATTCCTTTTGCATTGATATCTTCCAGCAAATATCGTTGCGAACGAGGACCCATTGGAAGTGCATTGTAATCATGCACAAATTTATCATGTCCAGCAAAACGTATTGACCCACCATTCCTTACAATCCATTCAGCAGCTGCCCTAATTTTGAGAAAAGCATCAAGTAACCATAAGTCGAAGTGAAATACCAGGGGGGTGAACCAAAAAGAGCTTCACATGTTTGAATATTCGTTTTGCAGAGAATACTTCAAGGGAAGAAATTTTCGCGAGTTGGAAAAAACGTGGCCAAAATGGGAAATCTCACGATCAATATTTGACGAAATGAATATTTGATTCCATATCATAGGAAATTCCTTGAGAATGAACTTTCGCGAATTTCACATTTTAGGAAATTTCATGGAATAGACTATCGCGAATTTTGGCTAGAAACACAAAAAACGCGAAAGTTTCTTCCCTTAAAGTACTTGAGGCATTGGAATAAATCAAGTGGTCGNAGGAAATTCCTTGAGAATGAACTTTCGCGAATTTCACATTTTAGGAAATTTCATGGAATAGACTATCGCGAATTTTGGCTAGAAACACAAAAAACGCGAAAGTTTCTTCCCTTAAAGTACTTGAGGCATTGGAATAAATCAAGTGGTCGAAAGGCAGAAGTATTTTCGACATTTCTTCTTTTTCCGAGTATTTTACCGGGTGAGCCAATGAAAAGAATCCTCGTTTTAAAGACCACAGCTCCCGAGATATCAAGATGATGATATCGGCAAATATATACTTTAATGGTAAGTCTGTTGTTTCGAAAAGGTATAACAAAAGATAAAGGTCAGTGTGAACACAGCCAACGTTTTTCGTGAACTTTTAAATTCACAAACCAAGTTGCCAAGTTAACAAGTCTTTCTGGAGATAAAATTGCTGAGAACGAAATTAAGACAAAATCAAGTGTTCATAATTTTCCAAAATTTGCATATTATAATCCAGTATATAATCTATGTAACAAACAGCACGCTTGAGAACCATCAGCATTTTAAAGCAGAATCAAAACAATTTCAAGCCTTGTCTTTATTGTCAACAAGAAGGCCGTCTTTCTCCTTTTTTATAAAACAAAAGTACTGTGTTAAACAAGTGTCCCGCATTTTATAAATTCCTTGCTAAATTTAAAGACATACCTGTCTGGTCCAACTTCCTCAACCCTTTTCTCATCTTTCCTGAGAAAGTAAAATGAAGTATCTAACTTCTTTGCACAAGATAAAATAACAGCTACGATAAAAAAAGTGACTTTTAAAATAATATACCTTTTATTCATTTGCATACTTTCACAAAACAATGTTAATCATCTGAGGATCTGAACCAGCAAATGCTACCACAGCTTACAGCTACAAAGATATTTTTACACATATTGTTTTGTTTTAGGAACTGGGGGGGGGCATTGGGGGAATATAACCCAAAGATTTTGCAAGAGACCAAAAGTGCCCTTGTTTTTTCACAATGTGCCCCTTCTTCATGATTGATGGGGGCAGAATGTCACTTAGTTTTGTTATTATCAATTTTGTGACTTAGTTATGTTTACTTCTCCGATTGTTTTGTTGTGAAGGAAATCAGATATCTATCAGGATTCACACCTTTTTCCTCATTTTACATTCTTACCTTTAAAATCCATTGTATATTAAAGAGCCCTTCATATGAAAGAGGTGCCCTTGAAATGTGGTGCCCCTCCAAGTTTAAGATGCTCTACAGCCCTGTGCTATTTTGAAAATAATCAAGCTATCAAGAATCCAGTATAATTTCAGTATTTATGGACCCTTACTGTATGTTATATTTCAGGACCCAACAGTACAGGCCTTGCAGACATTAACATGACAAGGATTGTTTACATTATGATAAGAATTCTTGAGCAATATCTGAAAGGCTGTAAATTGTTCTAAACAAGGATTATAAGGCAGGAAAACCATGATGTGAACAAGGCCTACCGTTTGATGTATTTCAGTACTTGCAGTATATTACACTGCACAAAATGATGAAATTTCACTACGTTTTTTCATGGGGAAATTTCGGGGAAACAGACACCTCCCCATAATTTCCCAAGAGGGAAATGGAAATGTCCGTTTCCCTTCAATTTCCCAGATAAACTTTCCCATTTCCCCTAAATTTCCACGCAGAAACTATGGGGAAATTTTGATATTTTTGGCAGTGTTACCTATTAAACATCATGTTGATCCACATGTAAAACATTCTTCTTTGGTCTCTGTTGAATGCACCACATCCTCTAAGAGATCTTTTATATTTCAACAGCAACATCATCAAAGCAGTACTAATAAAAAAATAATAAGTTGCTGTCATACAGAGAAATATGAAGGGCCAGGTAAATTCCACGTAAGTTGCAGAAACCGCGGAAACTATTGCTCTCTTATAAACAATAGCTTCCACAAACTCACTTTTCCGTGGAATTCACCTTGGAAGTAAGGCCAAAGGAGTTTCTCCCATTTCGAGTCTGCAGAGTACCATGACTTTCTGACAAGATCTCTGTTGTGCAAGTAGAAATTCATTTGCTCTATTTGCCTATATTTTGAATAACCTTTGAAATCTACTGTGCCCATGGTGCACAGCCATACTCTGCATGCACAAGTTAGGTAATGTAAATGTAATGTAATGTAAGTATAACGTGAATCTCCATCATGGGCTGAGCCTTTTTGGGTTGTAGATTATAGTCCTCCCTTTGCTCTCAGCCAGTCAAGGCGCTCCTCCCTTGCTCCCAATAGCCAGATCTGTGCCTCAATTGTGACATGGGCCTTCATATGATTTTTGTCACCTCCATTTCTTCAGCAGTTTGAAGGTGTTGTTGTGCAGTGGTGCAATCCTCTGACTTTGCAGCCAGTACAGTCAGGTGGACAGGGTTCGATAACCGGTAGAGCCCCACCAGTTGAGAATCATCAGTAGAGCGGTAGCGGACTTCATTAACACTTAGCTACTTCTGCGATCCCAGCTCTTGGCGCTAAAAAATGCAATTTAACCTTCACCACCTTCCCCTAGTTGGCCAGGTTAGAAAACATGTGTGATTCGGCCCACGTGTAGTAGCGAGTGAAATAAATTTGAAAGTGGGAGCTGCGAGTGGACTTTAAAAAAAGCTGTGAGAGAAGGAAATTAACAATAGATCTTTTGTTCTCGCATGAGAGAACCAGTTATTGTAGCTGGGAGCAGTGAGTTTGACAGAGGCTCATAGCTGCGAGTGAATGCAGGTTTTCCAACCTGGCTAGTTGGTAGCTGGTTGGATTTATTTCAAGCAAGAGCAACTGAAATCCCTGTGCAAGCTGCTTCATAAAGAAAAAAACCCAGGGGTGAAACAAAAATGAAGATCAAACAAAGCTTAGTTTAGATTTCCCTTTTCTTTACATCTTTCCACATTTCTTATCTCCATCTGCACCACCAGCCAACCAGAGGTCCCCTGGCTGGACTCTCAACAAAAGGGCAAGAGAGAGAAGAACATACAGGTACAGTAGGCCTAGCTTGAACATGACTTTCACAGTTTGAGGATGACAGAGAGAGAATGCAAATAATTCTGTTTTCAAGAGTCATCTCAAGGCATAGCGAAACAACTACTTACATCTTGAGTGGGTATATGCAAGGCTGGTTTCTTCCAAATCGTATGAATTCTCTCTTTAACCGTTTCTTGCTGTTATCTTTGTTTAGATAAGAACCATTCACTCAGAATTCTGTAAAAATTTGTGATCAACATACGATCGAGGCTGTTTTGCGCGGGAGACGGGGAGACGGGAATTCTCGATTCTCGGTCCCAGTTCCCAGTCCACTGATACCTAAGTCCTGAAATAAACCCTGGGTGCTTACACTCACTTTTTTTATAAGAAACTAAGGTCCGGTGCTGCTGGTAGGCAGTTTCTTAATTTTTGGGCCATTTTGCTACCAAAGTTTCTTATGTGTTTCTTATACACTCATTTTTTATAAGAAACCGCTTATAAGAAGCGGTAGGCTCAATTTTTCGAAAGCTAACAAAACAACCCTACCTGAATTGAAAAAGCTAAGAAACTTCTGTAATTTACAGTTTTAAGTTTCCTATCGCACACAAAATGTTTTGACATTGTACAGTTATAGCAACTGGTTGGAAATTATTTTGAGTGCAAATCATGTTATTTACTTGTTTTGAGAAACAAGGGGGAATTTCGTTTTGACCAATCAGCGCATTTGTTGACATTTGGGGCCTCGACCAATCAGAATGCACCATGACGTCACGTCAATGGCGGAAGCTGTGGGAAGCTGCGAGGAAAACATCTCCCCCAATATCGCTCGAGCTGACAACGGTTATCCAACTTTTGACCGATTTTATTGGTTTACATCAAAGTTTGGTAAATTTTGGAACTTTCTGCCACTGCAATTTTCGATCGATCGTTTTCTTCAAGAGAAATCGTTTTTTAAATAACACTAAAATTGGAGGCTTTGATGAGAATACCATCCCCTTAGGCCCTTTTTCAAACCTGCGATCTTTCGCCTTCTCTTCCAAGAAAAGTCGAAGATTTCCTTAACTTTTCGTAGCCACGTCCCACAAATAAAAATTTTTCACAAAAATAATAGTCACCCGAGTCCCCTGGGATGGCGCGATTCTTTGTTTTGGCCAAAGTAAATCTCATTCATCAGTTTCCTCGGCAGCGTTCTTTTGATTCTCTTACTTGATTGGCTCTTTTGAGAGATTTGGCGGGAAAAAAGCTCGGTGACTGGAAGAAGGAAATGTCAGGTGCTAAGTTTATTCAGTAAACAAATATGCCGAAGTTTAAGAAAACTTGTGGAAATCCCTTCCGCACAGAGTGGGTCAAACAATACAGAACATTCTATGCTTGTGAAATTGAAAGCTGAGGGATTGATTGTTGGTTTGTTTCCTTGTTTTAATTCGATCTTTGATTGAGGAGGGAGGAAGGAAAAAGTGGAGATAAGTTGTACAGAGAAGTAGAGAATGTTTGCACATCATGCCCGAAGAAAGTTTCAAACCCGACTGGCTCGATATATACGTGCATCGCATAGATTGAGAATAATAAAACAGGTAGATATAATCTAAGAAACCTTCTTATGGAATGGAGTTCATGTATTTATCTTTTAATAAGAAACTGCCTATAAGAAACTCAGCTATCGGATCACGAAAAGATAAAAGAACTCCAGTACTGGGAAAATATAACTTGAGAAACCATTCATTTTAATAAAGGAAATCCTCGTCACATTTTTAGTTCATTCTCACTTGTTTCCTGTTCTACTCGCGAAGTACTTCGGTAATATGTAAACATTGGAAAAGCTTCAAGAAACGTTCTGAAAAATTCACGAAGGCACAGGTAGTGAACGTGAAGATTGTTATGGAACAATTCTGAGAACTAAAAATGTGATAATTTCTAGAAATTCAGTATTGGCCAAAATTCTTAGTTTCTTATGAAAAATACGTGTAAAGAGATTTCAATGCAGGCTGTTTTCTCAATTTCTTATAGCAAGGAGATTTCAACTCTTTGCTTTTGCATTTATCGAACCATTACTCTGGGATATATTTTAAATTCAGTAAATTTAAATTTCATAATACTTCAACATCTAGTTGACTTTTCCACCTTGATATTTGTTTCTCATCTTTCCATAAGCAAGATTTCTTCAGATCCTATTTATGAATAAAATAAAAGGTTTTGGGCTTCTTTACTCTCTCCATATATCTTAATAATGTTTAAACTTTAAGAAAATGCATCTTTTGGATTTTTTGTACCTAAGTTTCTTGTAAAAATGAATGTGTGAATTATGAAATTTACTGAATTTAAAATACATCCCAGAGTAATGGTTCGATAAATGCAAAAGCAAAGAGTTGAAATCTCCTTGCTATAAGAAATTGAGAAAACAGCCTGCATTGAAATCTCTTTACACGTATTTTTCATAAGAAACTAAGAATTTTGGCCAATACTGAATTTCTAGAAATTATCACATTTTTAGTTCTCAGAATTGTTCCATAACAATCTTCACGTTCACTACCTGTGCCTTCGTGAATTTTTCAGAACGTTTCTTGAAGCTTTTCCAATGTTTACATATTACCGAAGTACTTCGCGAGTAGAACAGGAAACAAGTGAGAATGAACTAAAAATGTGACGAGGATTTCCTTTATTAAAATGAATGGTTTCTCAAGTTATATTTTCCCAGTACTGGAGTTCCTTTATCTTTTCGTGATCCGATAGCTGAGTTTCTTATAGGCAGTTTCTTATTAAAAGATAAATACATGAACTCCATTCCATAAGAAGGTTTCTTAGATTATATCTACCTGTTTTATTATTCTCAATCTATGCGATGCACGTATATATCGAGCCAGTCGGGTTTGAAACTTTCTTCGGGCATGATGTGCAAACATTCTCTACTTCTCTGTACAACTTATCTCCACTTTTTCCTTCCTCCCTCCTCAATCAAAGATCGAATTAAAACAAGGAAACAAACCAACAATCAATCCCTCAGCTTTCAATTTCACAAGCATAGAATGTTCTGTATTGTTTGACCCACTCTGTGCGGAAGGGATTTCCACAAGTTTTCTTAAACTTCGGCATATTTGTTTACTGAATAAACTTAGCACCTGACATTTCCTTCTTCCAGTCACCGAGCTTTTTTCCCGCCAAATCTCTCAAAAGAGCCAATCAAGTAAGAGAATCAAAAGAACGCTGCCGAGGAAACTGATGAATGAGATTTACTTTGGCCAAAACAAAGAATCGCGCCATCCCAGGGGACTCGGGTGACTATTATTTTTGTGAAAAATTTTTATTTGTGGGACGTGGCTACGAAAAGTTAAGGAAATCTTCGACTTTTCTTGGAAGAGAAGGCGAAAGATCGCAGGTTTGAAAAAGGGCCTAAGGGGATGGTATTCTCATCAAAGCCTCCAATTTTAGTGTTATTTAAAAAACGATTTCTCTTGAAGAAAACGATCGATCGAAAATTGCAGTGGCAGAAAGTTCCAAAATTTACCAAACTTTGATGTAAACCAATAAAATCGGTCAAAAGTTGGATAACCGTTGTCAGCTCGAGCGATATTGGGGGAGATGTTTTCCTCGCAGCTTCCCACAGCTTCCGCCATTGACGTGACGTCATGGTGCATTCTGATTGGTCGAGGCCCCAAATGTCAACAAATGCGCTGATTGGTCGAAAACGAAATTCCCCCTTGTTGTTTTGAGATCTTGCTAAGTAATTTGGGAACCCTTTAGATAAAACAAAATTAACTCTACACTTCCGGCATTTAGAGTATAAGAAACACGTATGAAACTTTTGGTAGCAAAATGGCCCAAAAATTTAAAAACTGCCTACCAGCAGCCCCGGACCTTAGTTTTTTATAAAAAAAAATGAGTGTGTTTTTATGCCGAAAGTGTATGGTTAGTTTTGTTTTGTCTAAAGGACTTCCAAATTACTTAGTGAGATCTCAAAACAAGTAAATAACATAATTCGCACTCAAAACAATGTCCAAACAGTTGCTATAATATAAGTGTACACTGTCAAAAAATATTTTTGGGTGCGATAGAAAAATTAGAATTGTAAATTACAAAATTTTCTTAGCTTTTTAATTGCGTCAGAAACTGATCAGTAGACCTTACGCTGGTTTTTGGTATATTCAGGGTGTACATGGAACGCTTAAAGCGGATAACTTGATTTAAAAAATGAAATCTCATAGGTTGATAAACAGCCTATTGTATTTGATAATCAAAAGCATGGCGAGAGAAAGCAATACCAAAAAATACAATGGCCCGTTTAGGTTTCTCTACGAAGCAGACGAGGTTTAGATGTATCCTTCTTCTTTCGACACAAACTTATGAGCTACTGTTCAAATGTACAACGCGACTGTTTGCCACACTGGTTCTGAGACATTTGTTGCTTGCTTGCTTGTTTGATTTTTTGTTTGTTTGTTTTAATTTGTTGCTAGAGCATGATTCAATGTAAGGGTTCAATGCGGCAAATCGACTTTTTCTGCTTCACAATTTTCCTCCTCCCAAACGTTTCCTGATCAAAATTTTAACATCAATTGGAGCGTTCCTCTAGTTGGGCTGTTTTAGAAGGTTCATTGGTTTTGCATCAAACCCGCACTCAACAGGTAAACTCATTTTTAATAAGAGACCAATAATTTAAGTCAGTACTAAAGTTTCTCAAAATTATCAAATTCTGAGTTCTGGCAGTTTCTTGCGAGTTTCTTAAAGATTAAATAACAATCTTCATATGTTTATCATATGTGCGCTCATGAACACTTCAAACCAAGTTTCCAACGTGTAGACATTACTTGACTGCCTTCCGAGTAATATGATAAAGGAAGCGAGTGAAAATAAAGAAAAACGTGCGGCGTATTTTCATGTCGTGTCGTGTCGTGTTCATTCAGGGGCGTCGTGGGGCCTGTCTAGTAGGGGGGGGGCCAAGGTCACGAAATTTCCGAAAAATAAATTTTTTAACTTCACCCTTTTCTGCGTTTGCGAGACGCTTGCAGTATCTAACGAAAAAGTGTTGGGTTTGTTGGTGTTATGTTAGGAATAGGTCCATATGAACCGCGACGAAGAGGCCAATCCTACTGGGATGAAACCCGAAGGTTAGGCTCGTCGGAACGAAATTTATATTCTGGTGTGCTGAACCCAAATGCGAGCGAAGCGAGCAAAAATGGGGTCCAGGGGCTCGCCCCTGGGAAAATTTTTTACGACCACACTGTTTACATCGTTAGAAAGTGCCCCTTTTTGCGAAGAAGTCGCCGCTGAAAGCAGCAGCAGAACTTGACTGACGGAAGGCTTTCCTAGGAAATTTTCAATCTTCCGAAGCGATAGATGAGCTTTTTCTAAAATGTCTTCATACAAAACTTACAACAAGTCTTGTTTTGAATTTGTTGAGGCTCTTCTACCCTCTGATAAGTGATACGCATTGTATGTAACTCTGCTCTGCTAAAACCGGAACTGATATGTGGACAATTTCTACCGGAATGCAACGAAAAGGGCATGTGTTGTAGAACCCGAAGTCAGTTGTTTTACGACGAAAAGTTAAAATTTCCGAAAAATCTAACGATTTAAATTCTAGGGTGGGCCATGGCCCCCCCCTGCCCCCCCGGCCACGACGCCCCTGTGTTCATTTCATGTTCACTTTTGGCCTTCTCATTCCATCATTTGAATGATCTATGAGCACTTCATTACTCCTTTGTCTATAAGATAGTGGTAACCATGGAATCTATCGAGATCCCACAGGGAATCTTTTTCATTGGCTGCATTGAATTTCAAATCAAAGATAATATTAGCATACCTGTAAGATGTTGCTAAAGAATCTCACATAACAATTTTTCAAATCTCCACGTAGTCTTCTCACTTCGTCAGAAATAGTGTTTTTCTACCTGTTGAATACAGTGACTCAAGGGGGGATGTGAGGTTTCTTCCCAAAGCTGGGCTTATACTAGGAGTAGAGATCACTGCTAACAATATCAAAACTTCATGACAATTTTCCACTTTTGGAAAGGAAAAATTTCCGACGACTTCTGATGTAAGAAACTGAAACTTCCCTCCCCTCTTAGTTTCTTCGAAGAAATTGTTAGTTTTTACTACATTTCCTCCTCCGTAGGAAATTTAAATTTTTTTTGCAGTGACATGCATCGGAAATGCAGTAAGAATGTGACGGAAAAAGCGCTAGCACTGACTATCTTGATANAACGTGCTGCGTATTTTCATGTCGTGCTTTATTTCAATTTTGGCCTTCTCATTCCATCATCTGAATGATCTATGAGCACTTTATTAATCATTTGTCTTAAGATAGTGGTAACCATGGAATCTATCGAGATCCCACAAGGAATCTTTTTCATTGGCTGCATTGAATTTTAAATCAAAGATAATATTAGCATACCTGTAAGATGTTGCTAAAGAATCTCACATAAAATTTTTTCAAATCTCCACGTAGTATTCTCACTTCGACAGAAATAGTGCTTTCCTACCTGTTGAACACAGTGACTCAAGGGGGGGGGGGGGGGTGTGAGGTTTTCTTCCCAAAGCTGGGCTTATACTAGGAGTAGAGATCACTGCTAACAATATCAAAACTTCATGACAATTTTCCACTTTTGGAAAGGAAAAATTTCCGACGACTTCTGATGTAAGAAACTGAAACTTCCCTCCCCTCTTAGTTTCTTCGAAGAAATTGTTAGTTTTTACTACATTTCCTCCTCCGTAGGAAATTTAAATTTTTTTTGCAGTGACATGCATCGGAAATGCAGTAAGAATGTGACGGAAAAAGCGCTAGCACTGACTATCTTGATAACCAGCCAATTATTCGAAAGGAATAAGTTATCACCTTAGAATAATGGGCTGGTTATCAGGCTAGCACTGACTGGTCTAGCCTCAATTAAAAATTATGTCGAGTCGACGTCTTTGAAGATATCACATAAGGAACGCATCATTCGGATCAAATAAAAATTGTATATTTTCCGCTTGGAAGCGATAAATTTCTGAAAGCGCATAACATAGATGACGAAAGAACGTTATGCAAAATCTGACGCATTTTTAACCAAAATTGAAAGCGATGGGAAAACAATTTGTCCTACCTCTGGTGTCATAAAAGATACATACGAATTTGGTTGACTTCAGCGATGTGAATTTAGCTTCAATCAATGTCTAATCACTCTAAAAATGTTCCTCGATAGATAACTTGAACATAGGTACCTCGTTTGTTAGCATTGGTGCTTTGAGAGCAGACATGTTAATCTTGAAAGCTCAAATTTGCCTCTTCCTGCACACCAGAGCTTTAGCTCCTTTAGTCTTTCGGCATAAGCAAATTCTTAAGGAACAGCGTAGAAAATCAACGATAGCCTTGGTCAAATGTGAACAATATTAGATCTTGTGTTATTCTGTTTTCCAGTATTCACCCCCAGTCCCCCATTGGGCAGTTACTTATTTTTTCATCAATTTCAGCTGTTAATGTCGATGTGCTTCAGGAACTTGCTTAGGCCAAAAGGCTAAAGCTCTGGTTTGCAGGAAGAGGCAAATTTGAGCTTGATTAACATGTCTGCTCTCAAAGCACCAATACCAACAAAAAAGGTATCTTTGTTCACGTTAAGTATCGAGGAACATTTTGAGAGTGATTAGCCATTGATCAAAGCTAAATTCACATCGCTGGAGTCAACCAAATCTGTATAATTTTTTTGAGACACCCGGTATTTTTTAATGTGTATGTCAATGAGTCGTAGTTTGAGAGTCCATCGGTCTATCAATAGCGATAACGCAGGGGTTACTCAGGTATTTTTAGGATAGGGGTGCTCAGGTTGGGGAACATTGCATCAACCCAAAGGAATAATTTCTAGCATGAAAATAGACCCAAAAAAATAATTTTTCCGGTACATACCCAAAAGTTATGAAGTCAGTAGCTTAAATTTGCAGAAAAGTGCCGTAACTGATTTGATCTCTCATAATGTATTTGGATATCTAAGTTTTTGATTTTAGTAATGTTACTCCACTCTAATTTTTCGCAATTTTTTACTTTGTCTCATATTTGAGACCCAAAAAAGTAAGCCAAAATTTCAGGAACCCAAAAATATAACTCTACAAATGATTGACCCAAAGAAGTAATCCTTGCCCAAATCTTAGACCCAAAGAAGTAACCTGAGCACCCCTATCCTGAATATGTCAGAGTACCCCCTCTGGGAGCGATAACTACGCATATGTAAGGCTACTTTTCTGGAAGTACTGCCAGCAAAAATACTCAGAGTTTAATTATTACCCCCGTGCAGCAATTGTTGCTTAGGTTTCGCACTTCAAAATGTGGCATGCTTGTTTGCAACAGCGCTCTTTATCTACACTGATATCTGTTGCTAAGCGCCGCATTTCTCGTCGAAAATGTGCAAATGATTGTCTTGAGGTTCTTTCACTCATTGAAGTAAGACCTGCGAGTCTTGTGAAGAAATGAAACGTAAAGGAGTCTCGAGACGGCGGTAGTTTGAAAATGGCTGTGATAGTGAGATCAAGAGGTAGAAGTATTTTAGGACACACCTTACAAGCAACACTTATTATTGTCCTGATTATTACGGTTATTTTTAATATTGCTTTTATAGTTTACAATGCGAGGAAAAGTGGCTTTGAAGAAGGAAGAGGAGTAACTGGTATAGATAGGACTGAAGAAACAAGTAGCAAGGAGCCTTGGATGAAAAATGGCGACGATAGTAACTCAAAATCTCTTGAAAGCAAGACAAAGCATAAAAGCCGGAAGAATTCTTCAAGGAATGATGACAAGGGCAGTTTAATGGAAGCTCCGATAAAGAAAGGAGCAGAAATTAATCGAAAGTCCTCAGTGAAAAACGAAGACGTAGAAAATCTCAATGGTAAAGTAAGAGAACGCAATGTTGATGTAAAGAAGAGTCAGAAAGAGAATGACAACAACATGTCAATTCGCAGAAATGATAAACTGAAGGCTAAAGATCAAATTACCGTTGAAGCTCGATCGGGAAAAGAAGAAGTTTTTGTATCAGTGAATGGCAGTAAAATATTTAAGGAAAATTCTAAAGACGCGATCACGAGAGGACTCCATATTGTCGTTTTGAGTCAGTACACAGGGAAGGTTATGACAACACGTCAGTTTGACACTCATTATTTTAGCATTTTTGATGACCAGATCATCAAATTCGTCGAATCCGTACACAGTGGGAGAATTGTGGTTTTCGTTGTGAAAGACGAAGCTAGCTATAGCTTGGGAAAAGAAGTGAGAATTAAGATCGGAATGTTAGGCTGTCCATTGATGCAGCAATTAGGTTTCAGAGATTCTTATGTTTGTATCAAAGTAAAAAATGGGGGGAAAGCAGTCGAAGAGATAAATAAGGGTAGTTACGAGAAGTGGGCTGAAACTACAACTGCTAAAGTTATTATTCCGCTCTTTCCAAAGGCTTATAGCTGCAATTATGGTTCAAATGAGGAAGCAATGAGACGCAGCGAATTCTGCTTTGAATACGAAGGATATTTTGATGTTTGTAGATGTACGAATTTTGCCTCAATCAAACTCAAAGGCAAGTCGTTGCCAAACAATCGAATCATTAACTTACCTGTGGCCGTAATAGCAGCTAACAGACCGTTGTACTTATATCGAATGTTACGAAAGGCACTAACAGCACAAGGTGCAGATCCAAAAATGTTCACTGTATACATAGATGGCAATACACATAAAGAACCAGTGGCTGTGGCAAAACTCTTTGGTTTGAGAGTTGTACAGCATGAGCCAATTTGCAGCAAAAATTGTCGCATTTCTCAACACTATAAAAGAGCTGTTGCGGAAACGTTTAAATCATATCCCGATGCTCCGGCGATGGTAATTCTGGAGGAGGATCTTGAAGTATCTGAAGATATTTTCGATTATTTCAGCCAAACATACCCTTTGCTTGAAAGGGACCCGAGTGTTTACTGTATTTCTGCCTGGAACGACTTAGGAAATAAACACGCTGTGAAGGATCCGGCTCGGCTTTACAGAGTTGAAACAATGCCTGGTCTCGGCTGGTGAGTCATATTTCTTTGTCACAAATTGATTTCATTTTATTAATTCTATCGGGTGAGTCAATAACAAAACGAATCCCCATTTGAAAGGTTACGGCTCCCTGAATATCAAGACGATGATACCGAGAAATATATAGTTTAATGGTAGACATGTTCAAATCCATTTTAAAATTTATCTGACAGAAATCGGCCACTCCGTTCTGAAATTACGAGGGATTTTCTCAAGAAAGCCTCATCAAGAAACCTTCAAAACGTGCCCTAAAAATCATGAACAAATTTCTCTAACGTCTCTGCCTTACACAGGCCTTACAGCAATGACTTCTGCACGCTTTGGCACATGCTATCCTCTTGGGAGGATGACGAAGTCTTCCCCCTGGTATCAATAACCTATTCAGGGAGATTCCATTCTCCTATGAAGACAATGCACATTAATACCGGGTGAGCCAGAAAAAGTTCCCACTTTTGAAAATTCGTAGCACCATTTTCATTTCATTTCATTTCATTTCATTTCATTTCATTTCATTTCATTTCATTTCATTTCATTTCATTTCATTTCATTTCATTTCATTTTCATTTCATTATTATTAGCACCACAAGTACTTCATCGATTTGAATCATTCAAATTCTAGTTGAAAGCCAAAAGATCGGAGTATTTTTGTGATTTTTCTCGTCTTGTTACGAGCACTGCAAATATAGGTAAATTCAACTTTACAAAAATTTCATGGTTGCAAAATGACTAAAATGGGCCTAAAACACTTGATCAAATCGTTAGGACTCTCCTCACACAGAACAATACGCACGGGCGTTTCACCTATCTCAAGAGTTATAAGACATAGCTTCTCAAACAGATACTAAAGATGTTCAATCCCATGGCAATAGATGTGCAAAGGATATCTCTCATCCATGAGAAGTGGCATTTTCTCTGTTGTTCTGATCAAGGAGTCTTTTATGATTTGATCAAGCATTTTAGACCTTTTTCAGTCTTTTGCAACCATCAAGTTTTTGTAAACTTGAATTTGCCAAATTTTCCAGTGCTCGTAAGAAGGCGAGAAAAATCACAAAAATACTTCAATCTGTTGGCTGTCAAGCAAATATTGATTGATTCCAATCCATTCATTATTCTTGATGCTATGAATTTTCAAAAGTGGGAACTTTTTTCTGGTTCACCCGGTACATGTGAATGTCATCACTTTTAGGAAGAACCATGGAAAATTTGCTCATTGTTTTCACTCGTTTTTGCAGGTTTTAGAAGGGGCTTTCTGCAGAAAATCTCCCATATCCACGGGAACAAATGGTCGATGAAAGCTGGGTAAATTATTGGACCTAATTGAACATATTAGCAACAAAACAAGACAGTTTATGACATTATTGCTATGATATTCAGGGAGCAGTGGCCTTCCAAACGGGGATTCTTTTTTAGACTCACCCGGTATGAAGCTCAAAAATTTTTCCTTTTACCAGTTACCACCTGTAAGAAAACTGGTAATAGACTACCTATAAGCATCACGATTTAATTCACGAACAAAACTATGTACTCGGAAAAATACAAAAAAAATTGTTTAGCAAATAATGATGATAAAATTGTGAAACACATCGATCTTGCATATCTTTAATTTTGACCAGAATCTGAATTGCTGGCCGAACTTTTGTAATTTAAAATTTAATTGAGTAAAAACATCAGCTTATCAGAATTTTTGCTGATCTTAAAGTGACTCACTTTTTTCTCCCAGGGTCAGCACGCAGGTTACATTAGCCTGTGTTCCAGACCCTCCGAAAAGGACCTTTTTGGAAATGGGGTCTTGAACGCATGCTAAGGCTATATTGGCAGGACGAGGTAACTCTCACATCATATCATTGCGTTGCAGGGTCCTAAAGCGAAGCTTGTTCATAGAAGAGTTAGAGCCAAAATGGCCCGATTCTACACATTACTGGGACTGGGATGTGTGGATGAGATTAAAGTTTATTCGAAAAGACAGAGAATGTATCATACCAGAAATATCAAGGACGTTTCATTTTGGAGTTAAAGGCTTGAATATGAATGGATGGTTTCATCAACTCTATTTTGCTATGCATGCACTAAACCAGGCTACTGGAATAACGTTTGATATAGAAAAGCTGCAGAGAGAGAACTATGAAAAAGAAATGCATTATCTTATCAAGTAAGTAATGATCAGTTTTTCATTCATAATTCTTTCATTCTTTCAATCTGCTTCGACCTTCGACTTTAGCAAAAAAATATGTTGTTGTTGTTGTTGTTGTTGTTGATATTGTTGTTGTTGTTGTTGCGATAACTAGGANATCTTAAAGTGACTCACTTTTTTTTCTCCCAGGGTCGGCACGCAGGTTACATTAGCCTGTGTTCCAGACCCTCCGAAAAGTACCTTTTTGGAAATGGGGTCTTGAACGCATGCTAAGGCAATATTGGCAGGACGAGGTAACTCTCACATCATATCATTGCGTTGCAGGGTCCTAAAGCGAAGCTTGTTCATAGAAGAGTTAGAGCCAAAATGGCCCGATTCTACACATTACTGGGACTGGGATGTGTGGATGAGATTAAACTATATTCGAAAAGACAGAGAATGTATCATACCAGAAATATCAAGGACGTTCCATTTTGGAGTTAAAGGCTTGAATATGAATGGATGGTTTCATCAACTCTATTTTGCTAAGCATGCACTAAACCAGGCTACTGGAATAACGTTTGATATAGAAAAGTTACAGAGAGAGAATTATGAAAAAGAAATGCATTATCTTGTCAAGTAAGTAATAATCAGTTTTTCATTCATAATTCTTCCATTCTTGCAATCTGCCTCGACCTTCGATTTTCCGTTGATCAACATTTACCGTCTCGGTTTGGTGCAAATCTCGTTAAGATGAGCGATTGTTACTTTATAGCCTCACTACATAAGGACCCTCTAGTTACGCTCATCTAATTGAATTGAATTGTTGTTGTTGTTATCGCTCCACTGAGAGCTGTATGGACATAGAGCTGTAAAACCGGACAAAAAGGTCAATCTGCGACAAGTTTTTGTCGCAAACTCATGTGCTGATTAGAGTATGGCTCAGAGGAAGGTGCTTTTTGCATTGATAGCTAGAATGAACATTTATCGAAGTACTGATAGCAAATTTTATGGTACAGGAGTTCTGGAAAACCGTTTTTGTGGCGTTTTAAGACCAGTGGTTTTGAGAAAAACGATAGCTTGATACATTTGTAGAATGTTCGAATGTATTCAATAGCGATAGAAGCTCCAAGGCTACATAATCGAACCTTGTGTAGAATAGCGAAAAGGGCTATTAGTAGAATCAGTAAGGAGATATTCCGTTTCTACAAGCGTTGGGGAATGAATCTCTCTGTTGACCCAATCGCCATCATCAAGTCAAAGAGCACAGGGAAACGAGAGACTCATCGTCATATTTCTAATCAGTTTACTTGTTTTGTAGGAATGCTAAAGTGCTGGACCACACTAAAAACCAATGCACTCATAAAGATGCCTTCATACCAAATACAAAAAACAAAACATATGTTGCTTACATACAGATGGACAATTTTGCAGCTGGTGTCGATCTAGACAATGATGAAATAGACAATTACAATACATGGATAAACTTGGCAGGTTGTTTCGAAGTATGGGATCTAGGAGTACGTGACCTTCATAAAGGAGCACTAAGAATCTCATACAAAGACAACAGTGTGATCATTGTTGGAGTGCCGATGTCAGATTATGCAATCCACAAGCCAAGGAACATTACGCCAATATCTCTACCAGAGAAGAAGAAATCACATTAGAATAGTTTTTTTAAAGGCACACACAAATACGTCAAGTGGTTAGATTTAACGGATTTTCCGCTCATTTTTGCTTACATTCGTACTGGGGGGCCTAAGCACGTAACCAAAGCAACTAGAAGTTCAGAAAAAAAATTTAGAGCACTTTCGAGGATTGCCTTATCTGCCATAACGACATTCAGCATATATGACTCAATGGATAATAGAAAGATCTGAGCAAAGTTTTCATATTGGCTGATAGCCTTTTTGTCTCTGCTGTGCCTTGATAAGTGCCATCTTCATCATTGCTGTCACAAACGGCCTTCCCGGTTTCCTGTACCTAACTGAATTGGATTTTAACACACAATGATTTTAGATGTCACCAATTCATGTGCAATATATTTCGCATTTTGATTTGACCGATAGAATTTTTAGCTACATGGTCGATTTAGCCAAAATCAAGGAAAAAATCCGAGATGAAATTATTCTAAAAAGCTCAATTATAACGTCACTGAATTGACGATGTCATGAAAATCTTCAAATTTCGTCAAAATCAAAAAATTAAATGCCAATCGAAAGGTCTTGTCAAATGATGTCTAACTACGGTATTTTCGAACACGTGTGACTTACATATAAAGAGTTATGGCGACATTAGTTCTGAAAATAACAGTTATTGACGTCATCAAAAATGGTACTTCCAGTCAAAACTGAAAATTGACCCAAGTTTGATTTTAATCCCAATCGTCGATTTAGTACAAATTAAGCAAAATAAAAGATTAGGCAGATTGCTAGATAGTTATAGGAAATTCCCTGTCTAATNCCGATAGAATTTTTAGCTACATGGTCGATTTAGCCAAAATCAAGGAAAAAATCCGAGATGAAATTATTCTAAAAAGCTCAATTATAACGTCACTGAATTGACGATGTCATGAAAATCTTCAAATTTCGTCAAAATCAAAAAATTAAATGCCAATCGAAAGGTCTTGTCAAATGATGTCTAACTACGGTATTTTCGAACACGTGTGACTTACATATAAAGAGTTATGGCGACATTAGTTCTGAAAATAACAGTTATTGACGTCATCAAAAATGGTACTTCCAGTCAAAACTGAAAATTGACCCAAGTTTGATTTTAATCCCAATCGTCGATTTAGTACAAATTAAGCAAAATAAAAGATTAGGCAGATTGCTAGATAGTTATAGGAAATTCCCTGTCTAATATGCACATGATAACATTATCAAATGAAATGAATGAGTACATGACGACACATAAATCATAAAAACACACACAAGCACAACATTAATCTCAAAATCATTCAAAACAGACTCGAAAACGCTGAAAACAGAACATTTTGCAACGCTGTCAGAAGGACACTAATCAATCCTTCAGGCATAGATGCATTTCGATATGGCGCCAAATTCTTGCCTCCTCGCATTTGGGGAGATTGCAATGACTTTGTTACTGTCGAATTTGTGCAAATATCGAGTGAAAGCTAGCTAAGATTAAGGTACAGTCATATTTTTTGCCATTTTTCAAATTGTGCCAGTACCGAATAAACTTAGTTTTATAAAGTTATCGTTGTCTCTAGGGCAGTTGGTACAAATTCCAGAATTACAGAAGGCCCAGGTGGTTAACTGAACAATGATACGTTTAAAATTTCGAAATGCTTAATTGCAATACTTTTGTGTCTTATTTTTACACCTCTCTACGGCTATGTTATGTCTCCTTGTTGACTTCTGCAGTGCATTGTTCCAATGCGAGAATTCGAGGTGAAGTAACTAATACAGTACTATCAGGGGTATCAGGGGTGGATCCAGACTACTGCGACAACTGCTGAAACAGTAGTCAGATTGTCAGATCCTTGTATCTAGTTATTTAGGTACACGCCTATTTTCAAAAGGCCACACCCTAGTATTCCGAATAACCTCATCTTAGTCACAATATTTCTTTGATCCGCCCCTGATAACAAATCAATTAATGATTCTCTATAAATTTCTCACCTCAATGGAATAGATGTTTTTCTGTAGTAGTGATTCTTTACGAAATTCTCACATCTATTGCAATCGGTTGGATTAAAGCTGGATATCTCTATTCTCGCAATAGTTAAAGCAGTCTAAGTTACGTTTTTGAACTCAGCATTCAACTGCGCATCGAAACATTGCTGTAGCAATATATCAATATAGAATATAGAACATAGAATATAGTATTTAGTACAGTATTATTTGCTTCACTTCGAATTCCCGCATTCGAACAAATATGCAGTGCAGAGGTCAATAAAGCAAATGACATAAAACACAACCGTAGAGAGGTGCAGCAAACAAGACACAAAGGCATTGCAATTGAATTATTTTAAAGTTTTAAACTTATCATTGTATTGTTAACCGCCTGGGCCTCCTATGCAGCAACCAGTTATCTCCAAGCAAAACAAAATTACGAATTAATCAATGTGTGGGAAAATATTGATAAATGCATTCACTACTGAAAGCAATTGACAACAATCCATCTTTCTAAAAAGTGGCTTCCATGTTTCTAATTTTTTCAGTCAAAACCAAGTAGTTCTTTCAAGCCATTCAGTTCAAAGAAAGAGGTTATGAAAATTTACATCGATATTTTCAAAGAGTTGGAAGTTATGCTGCCCTTCAGTTTTACAACTCCCGTTGAGTCTTTCAAAGCTAATAGCTCTCAAACAATTTATCAAGTTCCTGTAAACTGATAATGTTCGTGTAGCTAACATATCAACTTGAATAAGAAATGTACCGCGTGTCCCAAAAAACTGTATACAAGTTAGAAAAATTCTAATGCCAAGAGTTTCGGTCAAATCATCCAGAAACTATTTTATGTTAACCCTCAATGGCTGAATTATGGTATTTTTCTTATAATTCTCGGTAACTTGGTTGCAGAGCAATAAATGAGCCAGTGTAAAAGTTCCTCTTAAAGAACGCCGGCCAACCAGCATCCTTTGCGCGCGTCGCATTTTGCCTTTCGACTGCGGCAGCCATTTTCATATGACATTGTAGATAGCAGTGCTCAGCAAAGCGCGACCGGAAAGGAACCTGGTTGACCGGCGTTCTTTAAACCAAAACCAGAGCTCCCAGTAGAGAAGAGCTGATGATTCTAGGGATGACAAAGGCATGTTGGTCCTCGACATCCAACGCTGATATGTCTCGGGACTCTTATTGTTAGACACTGATAAGAAAACATTCCCAAAGGACAATCATATTACGTTATCATTAATCAAGGGATTCATTTTACTTTGCTTTTCATCAAAATTGTAATCTTAAGAATAACCGGTTCATTTCACTAAAGGTCCCTTGACCAATAAGATACAGTGATATAATTTCTCTAGGAAAGTCTTTCATTTAGTTTTGTTAATTAGTTGAATTCAAATCAGCAGGAAATTGTTTCCTGGGGATATATGATAGGTGGCTATGCATGGGTTTATAGAATACGTTGTGTAACAATAATGTCGGCTCTAGTTTGGGCCTTAGAGTAAGTTTTCCACAGTAGTCACAAAAATCTCAAAAGTTTGTTTAGCCAATGAAGGTGAAGAAAAGCATGTGTGCTTTGGGTAATTGGGTTTAAACTGTTCAGCGTCAGAATTTTTCAAAACTTGTGTACAGTTTTTTGGGACAACCGGTAGTTTGTCAAAATTGGTTGTATCTTTCTCGTATCACAAGAAATTCTATAAAATTGCTTTTTCCGAAATAATTAAAAACGAAGCAAAAATCCTTGATCAAACTTACTAGCATTTAGCCCCACAGCTCAGCTATGTTAATCAAATGCCATTTGTGTATCTTACTGTTGTCCAAGCATTTACTACGTACATGAATGCATAAGAGGCTGCTGCAAAATCGTATCTATTTGGGATCTTTATGTGTCTATTTTCTATCGCTATGGAGCTTATTTGGAGAACCAGCACTCCATATCCAGTGACCATACACTTAGGAAATCATATATTTATTTGTTGATACATACTTACCCGCATCAGGTTTTTCATGGTACAAAGTTCGAAACTTGTTATAAAGGAAAGGCTCCTCAAGAAGAGTATTTTTAACTGGCAAATTCGAGGGCAAAGTGATTCCGAATCTTTATACCGGGTGCACCAAAATAAACTATGCACCTTTGACAGGCCACGATAAATCTTATACTGGACCGATTTTAAAGATTTATGAGTCAATCTTTAGCTAAGATTCGCAATTAGATGCCAGTATTTTTTGTACATTTTTTAGTCTTC